>JAVJIF010007488.1:132500-200941 GCA_038442645.1 Agave tequilana
GCAGTGGAACCGTAAGTCGACTGCGCAATCTGTATCCTAGGTCCACCCAAATACAGACGCTGTCTCCTCCATCAATTCCCCCAATCCCGGTGTAAGTTGTTCAATTACTTTATTATTGAATTTAGTAAAAACAATCAATACTCATGTTACCTATAACACTGGGACGATGCGGTGACAGTAACGATAACAGTACAGTAATAGTTAATCAGTAATCGTATACATGGTGAACAATATTAGTAACAGTGAACATTAACAGTAACCGTGTATACGATGAACAATAGGACTGCACTGGGGGTTACGCTCAAACAATCTTTTCCCAGTAACTTTCAGTAACATGAATAATACAGTAAAGTCTAGACACCTCTAGTCAACATATACAATCTAATATTAGACTGATCATGACTACATCCACTGATATTATGTCTGTAACTAATCCGTCAACTCATAATCTCAAAAGCAATTCTCATGAACCTCAAACATCAAACCCTATATAGGTAATCTGGTACAGTAATCACAAGTCCCATAAATCAATAATCAATTCTCTCATCCTAACGATCAACTCTGATCCTCAAGTCATCGATATATCCAAATCTCAATAACTGAAATACTACATGTTTTGATACATATTATCAAATCCTCATATTCCAATTCGATCAAAATTATCACACACTCTGACTCAATCACAGGATCCTAAAGTCAAGTAACATATAAGACATATATATCTAAGATCTATCAGGTTAGGTCAATTCAATCAATACCTATTCCTTAAAACCAGATCCATCCAACTATAACCAAGATCATAACTAAGGGTAAAGTCCTCAATCAATAAAAAATTTAGAAACAGTCTGAACTAAAGATAGTCGACTAGGGTCGGAAGCAAGTCAACTAGAAGAAGTATTAGTCGACTAAAAGAAGGGCAAGTCGACTAATATACCTGCCTATGTGTATGATCAAGGCTTTATAACAATTTCCTAAAACACATGAAAATGGTAAATATTACACTCGTTATCATCAAGATATATCACCAAACAATATGACTGAAAATCACTTCACATAGTATGGTTCTCTAATCTCTTTCAATGATCCATCAATCTCACATCAACATGTATATTCATTTAGGATTTATCATAGCTATATCAGTCACAAGGTAAAGTCTCGCCTATGGTATATCAAAGCTGACAACGATAATCTACCAACATATGAACTGATACTCAAATATACTCCTATCAACTAGATATGTAAAGTGTACAGTCATAGATATCTGAGTGGTGCAAGTAATCAAACTGATAAAATATAACAGAAGTTACATGAAATGATAAGAGCGACATGTAAGGCATACCGACAACGATAAATACACAATAACGACCACTCACCTGAAATGACGAAGTTTCGGAACCGAATCGCGGTCTGGTCTTCACTGCACGAACTAGTACTGATCTACAGATCATCCCATAGGTCAGTTTTCAAATCGCGTATATATCGGGTCCACAACGCCACGAATTCAGGTCGGGTCTGGGTCTGCTGCAACGGATCCAGATCTCACCAAACGAATCCAAAACACTGCAACACGCAACCAAACACACACGGACACACGTACACATAAGTACATGCACATACATACATGTATACCCATATACATACATATATATAATTATGTACTAATATATATACATATATATACATGCTAACATATATGTATATATGTTATTAACATTCAAATCCATTATTAATGCACACTATTAAATAATATACTTATACACATAATTACAAACACACCACATATATAATTACAAACATACACGCATAATTTAATATACACATATCTAACCATAAAATAAACATAATGAAAGGGAGAGGTGCATGAGACTCACGCACAGAGGTTGCCATGGCCGAGACACATTGCTCGCCGGCGGGGGTCGTGGAGGGAAAGGCGGCCATCGGAGGGACGCCGCGGCTCTGGGGGTGGCTCATGGAGCTGACACTTGCGCTCGCACTCGCCGGAGAGGAGTGGGCGGCCTGGGGGAGCTGCTGTGCTGGTGCGCAGCTGCTGGGTGTGCGGCGCTGCTGCGCTACCGCTGTTGTCATGGCTGGGCAAGCGAAGGGGAGACCTGGTGGAGGGTGAATCCGGCAGTGGAGAAGGAGATGGTGCTGTCGCGCGCGCCAGGGAGAAGATCCGGCCTGGTTCTGGGTTGTTGTTGCTGTGCTGGATGCGCACGCAACGAAGAGGAGGGGACGCTGGATGGGGGTGCGGGGGTGTTGCCGAGTGAGAGAGGGAGGCGGCTGTGGTGGGTAAAGGAGATCATGTAGATAGTTTAGAATTTGAAGGAGATTAGGATAAGATATGGTCTGTTAGGATTTGATTTTAGTAGAGAGAATTTAGGATTTGGTTAGTATATAAGATTTGATTAGTTAAGATTTGATAGGATGAAGGATTTGAGTTGGCATTAGCTTAAATGGGTAATGAATAGGATTCATGGTGTAGGTAAATGGGTTGTGAATGAGTTATGGACTTGATTTAGGGCTCAAAGGATTGGGCCAAGGGAAAGATAGACAATGCAAACAAAATAAAATAATTAAATATTGACAACAATAATAATACTAACAATAATAATAGTCACTAACAATTACATGTTAATAACTATTTAAATTAATTATTACTAACAATAGAAATCCTAATCCTATTATATAAGTCAAAACCCACATAAAATAATAATACAAATCATATATACACCTGTAAAAAATTTATCATACATTAAAATCATGTATAAATACATGAGGGATATTACATTCTACCCACCTTATAAAAATTTCGTCCTCGAAATTCAAATAAAGCAGGGAATGATAAAAGAATTCAAAATCAAAAGAGAAGCAAAAAAGCTTCCACGTCGCTTCGCTGGGACATCACGATTCCGCTGTGCGCTCTGATCTATGCTATCAGCTTTACAATGAAATGGTCAATTCCAAGAGACAAGATCAGAAAATAGAATCGATAAGAAAAATAGGAATCAAGATGGAACCAAGATTCTCTAAAGGAGAAATGTGATCAGAGAGATCGAAAGATCAAAGAGATGGATTTTTAAAGGGAGGACAGTCAATTCTCAAGTGGACTCAATATCGTCATGTGCATAGTATATGTATATTGTAGTGTAATTATAACTCGTTTAAGTTACTGGTAAGAATCAAGTCCGATTTATGTCGAACCTGGCTCTGATACCACAGAAAACCCTGTCACGCCCCGCTTCCCAAAATACGGGAAAACGGAGTCGTGACGAGAGTCGGCGACGTATATACGCGAGAAAAATACCCCACATATACATGCTAAGCCTAAAGTAACCTGAACATGCTATAAATCTAACCCATAATATTAACAATCACTGCAATAATACATATAATGACTATACATGATCCCAGATGAAATAAGGAATGAAATAGAAACTAAGTATGATATACAGGAATCAAAGAATAATAACAGGAATAAAGAAAAAAAGAATACCAGAATCAAAAGTGGGAAACTTCAATCTCCTCGCGATATGTGTGGTCTCATCGAACACCTGCACAATAGAAACAAAGCATCCAATATCTGGACGTGCGAATCCAGGGTCGTCAGAAAGCGACCAGTGAGCGTATGTGTAAAGAGGACTGCTCGTGCATATAAACAATGTGCACAAAATAATAACAGATAACTGCAAACACTAAATAACATGATAAATAAACAACTGAATAACAATAATATGAATAAGTGTGTAGATAAAAGACAAGTAAAACAACTATAAACAAATAACTGATGTCTAGATGTGTAACCTAGCATGTCACTAGTCTGGTATACAATTCTGATCATGTGTACAAACATATGTCTATCATAGCTTATTTATGTATACAATCAGGTGATTACGGTCAGTCACAATACATTATAACAGTTCATTATCATTTATTATGTCAGCGAACACCAATTGCCACCTGTAATAGACGCATCCCATACTACGCCTACTACACGTGTCAATCAGAGTCCTAAGTTATTGAAATTAGTGGAAGAGACATTGTCCATACTTTAGGTGGGTCCCGTACATACCCAGGACCACGACCCAGATGCATGGCGCTGAATCGGGCCCTACCGCCAGGTAGTCAGTACAGTAACAACTCACAGTATCACTGTGGAACAGTATACTCACAATATCACTGTGGAACAATAACAAATGGTCCCCCGGAACCCTGCAGTGGAACCGTAAGTCGGCTGCGCAACCTGTATCCTAGGTCCACCCAAAATATAGACGCTGTCTCCTCTATCAATTTTCTCAATCCCGGTGTAAGTTGTTCGATTACTTTATTATTGAATTTAGTAAAAACAATCAATACTCATGTTACCTATAACACTGGGACGATGCGGTGACAATAATGATAACAGTACAGTAACAGTCAATCAGTAATCGTATACACGGTGAACAATATCAGTAACAGTGAACAGTAACACTAACCGTGTATATGATGAACAATAGGACTGTACCGGGTGTTACGCTCAAACAATCATTTCTCAGTAACTTTCAGTAACATGAATAATACAGTAACAGTCTAGACACCTCTAGTCAACATATACAATATAATATTAGACTGATCAAGACCACATCCATTGATATTATGTCTGTAACTAATCCGTCAACTCATAATCTCAAAAGCAATTCTCATGAACCTCAATCATCAAACCCTATATAGGTAATCTGGTACAGTAATCACAAGCCTCATAAATCAATAATCAATTCTCTCATCCTAACAATCAACTCTGATCCTCAAGTCATCGATATATCCAAATCTCAATAACTGAAATACTACATGTTTTGATACATATAATCAAATCCTCATATTCCAATTCGATCAAGATTATCACATACTCTCACTCAATCACAGGATCCCAAAGTCAAGTAACATATCAGACATATATATCTAAGATCTATCAGGTCAGGTCAATTCAATCAATACCTATTCCTTAAAACCAGATCCATCCAACTATAGCCAAGATCATAACTAAGGGTAAAGTCCTCAATTCATAAGAAATCTAGAAACAGTCTGAACTAAAGATAGTTGACTAGGGTCGGAAGCAAGTCGACTAGAAGAAGTATTAGTTGACTAAAAGAAGGGCAAGTCGACTAATATACATGTCTATGTGTATGATCAAGGCTTTATAACAATTTCCTAAAACACATGAAAATGGTAAATATTACACTCGTTATCATCAAGATATATCACCAAATAATATGACTGAAAATCACTTCATATAGTATGGTTCTCTAACCTCTTTCAATGATCCATCAACCTCACATCAACATGTATATTCATTTAGGATTTATCACAGCTATATCAGTCACAAGGTCAAGTCTCGCCTATGGTATATCAAAGCTGACAACGATGATCTACCAACATATGAACTGATACTCAAATATACTCCTATCAACTAGATATGTAAAGTGTACAGTCATAGATATCTCATAAAGTGGTGCAAGTAATCAAACTGATAAAATATAACAGAAGTCATATGAAATGATAAGAGCGACATGTAAGGCATACCGATAATGGTAAATACACATAACGAACACTCACCTGAAATGACGAGGTTTCAAAACCGAATCGCCGTCTGGTTTTTATTGCACGAACTAGTACTGATTTACAGATCATCCCATAGGTCAGTCTTCGAATCGTCTATGTATCGGGTCCACAACGGCACGAATCCGGATCGGGTCCGGGTCTCCTGCAACGGGTCTGGGTCTCCTGCAACGGGTCCACACCAAACGAATCCAAAACACTGTAACACGCAACCAAACACACTCGGACACACGTACACATAAGTACATGCACTTACATACATGTATACCCACATACATACATATATATAATTATGTACTAATATACATGCATATATATACATGCTAACATATATGTATATATGTTATTAACATTCAAATCCATTATTAATGCACACTATTAAATAATATACTTATACACATAATTACAAACACACCACATATATAATTACAAACATACACGCATAATTTAATATACACATATCTAACCATGAAATAAACATAATGAAAGGGAGGGGTGGAGGAGACTCACGCACAGAGGTTGACATGGCCGAGGCACATTGCTCGCTGGCGGGGGTCATGGAGGGAAAGGCGGCCATCGGAGGGACTCCGCGGCTCTGGGGGGTGGCTCACGGAGCTGACACTCGCGCTGCACCCCCCGAAGAGGAGTGGGTGGCCTGGGGGAGCTGCTGGGTGTGCGGGGCTGCTGCTGTGGCGTTGTTGCACTGCCGCTGCTGCCATGGCTGGGCAAGCGAAGGGGAGACCTGGTGGAGGGTGAATCCGGCCGTGGAGGAGGAGATGGGGCTGTCGTGCGCGCCGAGGAAGAGATCCGGCCTGGTTCTGGGTGGTTGTTGCTGTGCTGGATGCGCACGCAACGAAGAGGAGGGGGCGCTGGATGGGGGTGCGGGGGTGTTACCGAGTGAGAGAGGGAGGCGGCTGTGGTGGGTAGAGGAGATCATGTAGATAGTTTAGAATTTGAAGGAGATTAGGATAAGATATGGTGTGTTAGGATTTGATTTTAGTAGAGAGAATTTAGGATTTGGTTAGGATATAAGATTTGGTTAGTTAAGATTTGATAGGATGAAGGATTTGAGTTGGCATTTGCTTAAATGGGTAATGAATAGGATTCATGGTGTAGGTAAATGGGTTGTGAATGAGTTATGGGCTTGATTTAGGGCTCAAAGGATTGGGCCAAGGAAAGATAGACAATGCAAACAAAATAAAATAATTAAATATTGATAACAATAATAATACTAACAATAATAATAGTCACTAACAATTACATGTTAATAACTATTTAAATTAATTATTACTAACAATAGAAATCCTAATCCTATTATATAAGTCAAAACCCACATAAAATAATAATACAAATCATATATACACCTGTAAAAAATTTATCACATACATTAAAATCATGTATAAATATATGAGGGATATTACATTCATTGATAAACTCTCAGAATGGATCGTCTGTATCATAGCTTTTCTTCTGATCCGTATCGAGAAGAACCTATAGAGGAAATGCTTAAAGAAGCACTGCCTTCTGCATCAGAGGACATGCTTTCATTAATAATGCCTTTGTAAAATGGCAGAGGAATAACTTCCTCCTCACTGGACCCCATGAAAACTTCATCATCCTCATGAAGAGGAGGATCAGATAAAACAATATTAATATAGTGAGATAATCAAAAAGAGTGAAGTCCAGACTGGTATCAGATTCATTAGAATCCCTGAAGAAAGGGGACCAGTGAGAGAATGATTGAAGTTGAAATCTGAGTGTTCAGAGGAAGAAGATGACGAAGACATGATTCAATAATGAATTGTTTCAGGAAGATTGGAAATTAAATTGAAAAAGAAGAGCACAAATATCTTTTTTAGATATGAGATAATATATTAGTTACAAGCATTATAAAAAGTCTAATACTGTGAAATAACATGAATAGTAATAATAAGTGTTACAGGTGACAGTTGAGTTTTCGAAGAAGTGATAAAAAGAAATTAAATATTTATTTGAATCAGTTATGGCGGGAGAATCCAAAGAGTTTCCTTTTTTCAGAGGTTTATTATGTTAACTACAAATTAGCTTTTTATATAATATTTTTTCTATATACTTAGATTTCGTATGATTCACATCTTTCTTTTATCGAGATTAATTTTAATGCACCTCTTTTTTTCGAGACTGTTAATGTATCACGATAGATAGGATTTAATTACTTTAATTAGGTCAGAGTAATTAATATAGTATTTAATAAGATGTGATATACGCGGACTGCTCTCACGGTCGTAGGGCTAATTTACTTTGTTAAGTCTGATTGTTGTTTATTGTGACTTTTTTTGCATTTTATAAACGATCAAAATTCTATTACATATGGCATGCGAATAAGGATAGCGACTGTGATCGCAGTGCTAAACGATAGCATGATTCGTCTATTATTTCTATGCGAATAAGGAATGCGACTAGGGTCGTAGTGGTGATATAAGATTGAAAATTATATTATATTAAGTCTGTGACCAAGGTCGTAGTGCTAAAAGGTCTGCGGCCAGGGTCGCACTCATGATATCAGATTGAAAGTTTTATTATGTTATGACTGCGACCATGATCGCTATGCTAATATATTTTTTTGATTATATTTTTGAATGTATGTGTACTATGACCTTGATCCCATTTATAATATACATTGAGAATAAAATATTTTTTAGTACCAAAACCGACCATAATCGCAGTTCATTAAAAATTGCATGAAATATTATCCAACTAATTTGAAAAATATTATGATAGTTCGAGAATATCTAATTTATAAAATATCTGTAAAATAAATCATTAACCATTGTATTTCATTATTTTTTTACATTTACATTTGTAATACAAAAAAATATATAGCTGTCCCACATCAAATTTCATTTTTCTATTCATTTCAATTTCTTTTATTGAACCTATATGAATTAAAAATAACTCCAAGTTAAACAATAAAAAATATATATTATAATCAATTTTTTAGGTTTTACACATGTTTTTTTTACTTTTTACTGCTGCTGTTTTTTTTCTCATCATCTTGATCCAATTTTTTCTCTTTATATTTTCGATATAGGAGAATTAGAAAATTTATAGCCGCAAATAAATTCAATGGAAATTTCTCTGTAAATTTTGTTGTGAATAAATTTTTGCTAGTGTAGAAGTAAAAATGGGGGTATTTTGGTCAACTTGATTGACGATTCTTTAGGCAAAATTTTATTGGTTTTTTAGCGCCTATACTCTGCTGCCGATATGTGGCATAGATTCGGCCACGCCACCGTCGGCTGAGAAACTCTCTCAGCTAGCAGCTGAGGTACAGATACCCTATATATATGTATATGTATGTGTGTGTGTGTGTTTGTGTCTACACACACACACACACACACACACACACACACACACACACACATATATGATAGAGTTGCAATATACATAGGTGTAACTAATTTAAGTTATACACACCATTTTGAACTACAAAAAATTTTGCTTGGTGAGATACAAACAAAAATTAATGTGAGTGGTTCTTACAAGGTTTTTAAAAAATATTTTTTGTGCAGTGGAAAGAGATGTATGTAACTTAACTTAGTTACACTTATGTGTATTATAACTCTACCCACACCCACCCACCCACACACACACATATAGAGAGAGAGGTCTTCGTGTGAGAAACTTGCTCACATGAAGACCGTAAGAAAATCATTTAGAAGTGAACATATGGATAATTCAAACTTTTCCTCTTGATCTTCATACTTTATTTGAAGTACCAATAAATAATCAAACGATTCTGAGTCTTTTTCTCATGTAACAAGTGGTTACAAAACATACGTTATATTCGCCATAGATAAAGATGTCATTTGATGCATGTGTAAAATGGCTCGGAATCACTTGAAATTTTATTGGTAGCCTAATTAGAGTAAGATCAAGATGAACGGTTCGAATCAATCTATGGAATCGCTCCTGCTTGATTTTCTGACGACACTTATTTTGAGAAAGTTTCACACACACACACACATGTATGTGTGTATGTAGGTATGTGAGTGTGTGTGTATGTGTGTATTTGCTAATTAACTAACCGTCAACGGGATTCATTGGCGACCTCCAGGGAGCAAACTCGAAGCCTCGCCGGGGTTATGTTAAGGAGAGAATAAATATTCGCATTGCGGGGTTTACCCACTTCTCCTATGTGTTGCAGTGGTTTACCTGCTTCTCCCCTTTCCCTCTTATCTATCAATACCTTTTACATAGTTGTTGAAATTGGTTTATATATTGGACGTTTTTAATTGTATGTGTGGTCCTTTGGACTCATGTGGATGGGGCCCTTAATGTTTGAGTAGTTAGCTGTAATTGTATTTGCAATAGTAAAAACCTAAGCATGTGACCATCGTAGTTAAACTTTGCATTAGTAATGCTTTCAAAGACGAAGTTCAAAATTACTGACATGAAACACACCAATTAATAGGAATTTTTTCCACATGCATTTACGCATGCCCAAAAGTTTAAACTATATGTTTGATATTACAACAAAAGATGTTTTTCCTCAGTCACGTTCAAAATTACGAATTCCTAATTCTCATACTTATGTGGGTCACATCATTCTTTTTTTTTTAATCGTAAAATTATTTTCATTAATAAAAGAGAAGTACAAAATATTTCATTGAATTCAACCTCTCTAATAACTCTCTCATATGAGAACTCAATCACTCAATACAACTCACAATAACTCAATATAACCAAAAAACTTATCATAAAATAACCATTAACACACTAACGAATAGCTCTGTGACTCGCCTTAAAGAAGCACCATATATCTCGCCAGATCTACTACTCAGAAGAGAATATAAGGCATATAGAGTATCCTATCTCTTGTAAATCATTAACTCGCAGATCTGAATCAACTGGATCTACTGACCGAAACAAAGTCGATCCTCTTATAGATCTCAAATTCACTAAATCTACTGATTCGAATGAAGATAAAAGAAAAAAATGATCGTTGACTCTCTTATAGATCTAAACCCTAAATGGATATCAAGTATCCCAATCACCGTCAAACAACTACAAACTCGATTTTCAATGAAATCATTGAACTTCTGAAAGTAAACTTAAACATAACTCGCTATCATGAATAATCCATAGTAGCCTCATATGAGAGAATAAAAGATTGTAAGAGAAAATCAAAATGGCTAGATTGTAAGAGAAAATCAAGATGGCTAGCATCGCTAGCCACTCCCAACAGTTGAGATCACATGAAGTCTCATGCATGTCTTCTCCCAACCGCGAAGATGAACAACAAAGAGTAACTCTTGCGCAATCAATCATCGAATCTAAAGGGAAGGCGAGATGGTGGGATCGCTAGCCACCTCCCAGCAGTTTAGATCACACGAAGTCTGCATATCATGTCCCAACTGCGAAGATGAATAACGAAAAGTAACCCTTACCGCTATCAATCCTAGGAACTCAAACTTTATCTCATGAAATTCTCTCTAGCACCCTCTAACAACTAGGGGAGAGAAAGCCCAAGTTGGAGGAATAAAGGGACGTAAGGGGGGGGAAGCTGTGCATGACGACTTCCCCCCTCTAGGGTTTTGAGAGTGAGAGTGAGAGAGAGAGAGAGGTCTCATCATTTTTACAGTAAAGTAAGTAAATAAATATAAAAACACAAAGAATCTAACCAAACAGAATTCTAATTAAAAAAGAAACAAAAGTCAGAATCTTATTTTTCTCCAGGATTCTAAAAAACAAACTCATCAAATTAGAGTTTTTTTCCTCTAAAAAGAAGCCGATCAAATTAGAATTTCAATCCAATGAGAAATCCTATTTAAATTAGCATCTCGAGGCCCCAACATATTTTTTAATAAATAAAAATAACTTGACAATCCATCAAGTTAACATTTTATTTTTTTTCAGTTAAAAAAAAAAGAAAAGAAAACTAGTATTATCATCATTAGAAATTTTAAAGGAAAAAAAACTTTGTAAGACAAAACTTATCAAATTAAAGACAATACAAAATAAATAGAGTTTGGAGGCAGAGACTTTACAAGATAAACACGACCTTTATCGCATCATATCATATAATACGCTGATCCCTTCATCATCGATTCTATACTTACACCTACATAAGATTCTCGATAATTAAGGTTATCATTTTCTTTTATAAACCACGATGACATCATTTATTATTACGTGTTAAGAATGTGAAAGAGAAATGCATGTGTCCATCAAGCGAACGCGAATCACAGCTACAGGATACACACCGCAGTCTCTCTCTCTCTCTCTCTCTCTCTTCTCTCTCTCTCTCTCTCTCTCGCTCTCTCTCTCTCTCCCCATTTTATTTTTTGGAAATGGATTCAATTAATCCCACATCGGAGAGGGGTTGAGTTGGGCGGCGGTTTAGTGAGACAAAATGTCGGAAGCTATGTTGCCGGGCTGGGCAGCGCTAGCCTGTCACCAAGCGGGGCATTGGAAAATCTGGACGGTAGTTTTCGTTGCCCATTTCCCCCACACAGAAACACGCCCAAAAACCCAAATCCACACGCGCACATAAAACGCACCCAAAACGCGCGCGCCCCCGCACCCGCACATGGTTGCCTTACCCGCCCACACCCCATCATCATCCATCCACACCCGTGCTTTCTTCCCGGCTATTTCACCAAGCGATAATTAATACCGGGCACTGGAACTACCGAACGATCATCTATTTTTTTTCTTTGTTTCAATATTAAATCTTTACATCTCATTTACTTTCCATCTTAACATAATATACTTAGTTTTTTTAGCCATAATTATTGTTTTCCCCCCTTCTTGTTGGAAAATAAGTACATGAAGAATGTCAGACCTAATACTTTGCTCTGTGTCAAGATCCATGTGACCCAAAGTGTACTTAGGTTCTTCATCCAACCACGACTTCTAAACTGAATGAGATCGTCTGTGGTACTTCTACGTCCGTCTTCAACTTCGCAGCGTTGTCCAAGCGTCTCAACGGTTCACGAGGATCACTGGCATGGGACTGTTTCGACACAGATATACACAGTTTCCTCCTCAACACAAAGAACATTAGAAGAAATTTAGGGGTATGGAGGCTGCTGTTTTTTTCTTCCCCTCTAGATGCTTTTTTTGACACTCCTAGGGTATTCCTAGAGTTTAGGTTTTTTAGAACTTCCCAGCAAATAAGAGTCCAAGTTTTATTAGGAACCTCACCAATTTCTGTTTGTTCCCAATTCCAAGTCCAATATTGAAATTAGGCCGAGTCTGACCGCTTAGCGGGTTGAGTCGGGTGCACCGCACAACACTTCTTATTAACAAAATATGTCGTATTTCTAGTCCAGGCCCTTGTGAAATACATAAAACATCCTCCGGCTTAAAGGTGTCAACCCATCCGTCACAAGTTCGAGCCATATATGTTGATTTTTTTTTTTTTGTCAGAAAAATGTAATTTTATTCAATTATTTATTTAAATTTTTTTATTTTTTATTGCTATATGTATGAGAGTTACGCTCTTTATGACTAGCTGTAGTGGTCAATTTCTGGCCTGCATCAAGATCAAGACATGTGTCTCATCTCATTAGAAACTCTCGAAGACAGACAACATGGTATGCCAAGCAGAGCTTCTCTCTGAGAGCATCCCCAGTTGTTCCCGACGACACTTCTCCTTCCAAGAAATCAACGGTCCTAAAGACACTGTTCCTATCGAGGAATCCACTGAACCGAAGACACTCCTTCTTCCGAGAGCATCGCCACCCCGAGATCAATTCTTCCCATCCCAAATAAGAAGACGACTGCAATAACCAACCTCTGACATCCGTGTACATTCATGGAGTCTGTTGCGCAGCCAGGTCATCTCATGTTTCAAACATTGCAACAACTCCTACTTTAGTGCAGATTGTTACAGAAGATGGTAGAAATCACTCTCACATTAAGGGCATAGTCCAGACCATTATGAAGGAATCACAACGTGCAGGTCATGCGGTTATTGAAATTCGCGTGACCCGCACTGCCAATGATGACTCTCGGGGCATATAAACACTGGAAGATCGACAAAGGCCAAGGGAACACTTCCCCAAAGGGAGACTTCCCCACAGACCAACACCACCCTAGAAAGAAAAGGATCAGACCTTAAAGATCCAGAAAACCTTCCTCCTCAAACCTCTGACCACTATAATATGAGACTTTAACAGAGTTCTAACTCTGCAAAATTCATTGTAACCTCTTTATAATAGTGAATTCTGTTGGGTATTCTGCTTAAACAAGAATCAATCTGACAACTAATCAAGATCACTGAGATATCAACAATCTAATTGGCCAGGTCGGCAAATATCAGGTGGGAGGTTTTCCGTTCAATAGAACGTTCCTTAATTTAAGAACCACCTTTCAATTTCCTTCCTTGGTTTAAGCACCAATTAGACTGAATCCAAGTCAGTCTCGATATACTGTAAAGTATATCCCTGTATAAAGGACTTAATCCACTTATACAGTAACACTTAGACTAAATCTAAGTCAATCTCGATATACTGTAAAGTATATCCCCTGTATAAAGGACTTAGTCCCCTTATACAGTATTTGAAGTGAGGTACGCTTACAGCGAATCTCCTTAAGACAATTACGTCCCCCGCACCGGTGCTAACGGGATAATGGACGCTGGTCTCCCAAGATACAACACTTCTTCACGGTATTTGGATAGCACTACCAAATTACCGTACGGTCGAACCGTAGTCAACCAGTACCTACACAGGATTAGCAAAACAGCGGTATAACGACAAATTTCAAATGAATATTTGTCTTACTCTTTTGGAGGAACACCCACTGTTGAGGACGTAGGAAGGTTGAAGAATTTTGACAGAATCTCCTTTAGGAAGTCGCTTTGGATTCCCACTTCACTTGGAAGTCGCGGATTCCCACTTCGTTGGAAGTCGCTCTGGAAGTCGTGGATTCCCACTTCGCTGGAGCCCAGTTCAGAACCGAAGTCAGAACTTTTAGAGAGAGAGAGAGAAATCTCAGATTTTTTTGTTAAAATGAGAACTTGGAATGCTTTATATAGCATTCCAAAAGGGGCCTTCAGGTCTGAACCCAACCAAAGGCTGCACCCTTTGGCCTGCCAACTGGTTCGCACCCTTTGGCCTGCCAACTGGTTCGCACCCTTTGGCCTGCCAACTGGTTCGCAACCTTTGGTCTGCCAACTGGTTCGCACCCGTTGGCTGTCCAACTGGTTCGCGACCGTTGGCGGATCGGTTCAGATCCTGACAGCGGAGCAGGCAGTCCAACAGGTTCGCAACCTGTTGGTGGATCGGGTCCGGTCTGGTTTGGAAGTGGATCTGGTTCGGATCATACCTTGAGACCCAATTCAAAAAGAACCAGGCCAGGTAGGGAACCCGAACTCACTCAGACCCAGACCCAGACCCAGACCCAAACCCGGCACCGGCGCCGGCCGGCAGGCCGCCGCCGCCGCCGCCAGCGGCGGCGCGCGCGCGCGCACATATGTGCATAGTTCCCTCCTTTTCGCGCGCGGAAAACTCCAAGTACCCAAAGGGCACGCCCTTTGTTCTCAATTTTCTCTATATATACACCACAAACTTCCATCCCACGGCCAATGTGGGACTAAATGCTTTAAGCTACCTTTAGTCCCGTTTTGGCTTTGAATTAGGCAATCTTTGGACTTGAATATCTCATTCATTCGAAGTCGGAATTGAACATGTGAATATACCACGTTCATCACAAATGGAAGGAGAACACACTCCAACCATCATCCGGTTGATTCCATCAACGGATCTTGCCATAATTCAACTCGAAGATTCACCTTTATATTCTTCAATTCCAACAATCCCCCACAATGAATGAGAGATCCAAGGAATGACACACAAAGAGACTGACTCTATTGTGAAAGGTACTTGAGAAAAGAAACTGCATAAGGATAGGTGAACTAGGTCTTGAACCTTCCATAGCGAAAGCTTTATCGGACTTACTGGCTAATCAGTGAACTAGGTCTTGAACTGTTAGCCGTTAGTGTAAGCCAAGTCAACAAGCTTCACACAGTGACTTTCCAAATCAACTTTGGTTCTCTGTTGTGTCCGTTTTGGCCCTGGACATTCTTGGTTTCAGAGAGTATCTTTAGGGAATAACAGCCTCCATAGAGATTCCCAAAGAGCCGACCCAACTCTATACTCACATAGGTGATGGACCTATGAAGAGTAGTCTACTCTACTCCACTTGTATAGTAACAAGATATAGGCATCATTAAAAGCGTTAAGCTTATCCTTAATCCACTTGTAGAAAAGCACTTATGTGCACCATAGGAATGGATTGGAGTCAAGCTCCCAAGTGCTTACTTGCTGAGTCAATCATAACTAGTTTTTCCTCTTGAACTTAGTCCGTGGGATCTCCAGTCGCTAAGTGAGGTTTCCATTAAGCTGACTCGGTAAGGTTAGGCTTTTAGACCCATTCCCCTCGATGCGCAGTTTATACGCTCTCCACTTAAACCTTTAGTAAGCGGATCCGCTAAATTATCTTTTGACGATACAAAGTCAATAGAGATAATTCCATTTGAGAGCAACTGCTTCACGGTATTATGTCTACGACGAATATGTCTAGACTTACCGTTGTATATCACATTTTGTGCCCTAGATATAGCTGCTTGATTATCGCAGTGTATACATATAGCGGGCACTGGCTTTTGCCATAACGGTATATCTTCTAAGAATTGTCGAAGCCATTCAGCTTCTTCTCCAGCCTTATCTAAGGCTATGAATTCCGATTCCATAGTGGAACGGGCAATACATGTTTGCTTAGAAGATTTCCATGATACCGCTGCTACTGCTAGAGTAAATACGTATCCGCTAGTTGATTTTGATTCCTCAGAATCTGCAATCCAATTAGCATCACTGTATCCTTCCAGTACAGGAGGATACTTTCCATATCTCAAGGCATATTCCTTGGTATGTGATACGTAACCCAATACTCGTAGTAGAGCGGTCCAATGTAGATCACTAGGATTACTAGTGTATCTACTTAACTTACTTACAGCGTAAGCAATATCGGGTCTAGTGCAATTCATTAAATACATTAGACTTCCGATAATCTGAGAATACTCCAACTGGCGTATTCCAGTTCCTGTATTCTTATGAAGGTGGACGTGTGGGAGAAAAGGATTTGTATTCTCTTTTATCCCATGATCCTTGAATCTTTCTATCATCTTATCCACGTAGTGAGATTGAGATAAACTGATTCCATCTGGTGTTCTAGTAATTTTAATTCCTAAAATTACATCAGCAACCCCCAGATCCTTCATATCAAAACTGTTGGATAACATTCGTTTAGTGGACTTAATAATCTCAATATTAGTCCCAAGTATCAACATGTCGTCTACATAAAGACAAACAATGATACATGCATCTCCAACTGTTTTAGTGTAAACACACTTATCGCATTCATTGATAGTGAATCCATCTTTGATCATGACACTATCAAATTTCTCATGCCATTATTTTGGAGCCTGCTTTAAACCGTATAAGGATTTTACCAATTTACACACCTTGTGTTATTGGTTCTTGACTATAAATCCTTCTGGTTGCTCCATATAAATTTCTTCATTTAATTCACCATTTAAGAATGCAGTCTTGATATCCATTTGATGGATATCTAAGTTGTGCAATACTGCAATCGCAATCAACATCCGAATGGACGTTATTCTTGTTACTGGTGAATATGTATCGAAGTAGTCAAGTCCTTCTTTTTGCCGATAACCCTTGGCTACTAATCTAGCCTTGTACTTATCGATAGATCCATCGGGTTTTAATTTTCGTTTGAAAATCCACTTACACCCAATTGGTTTACTTCCAGGAGGCAAGTTTACCAATTCCCAAGTATGATTACTTAGTATGGATTCTATTTCGCTATTTATAGCTTCTTTCCACATTTGTGCTTCTGGGGTTGACATAGCCTCTTTAAATGTTTGAGGCTCGCTCTCAATAGCGTATGCTATGAAATCTGGACCAAAAGATTTTGAGATTCTAGATCTCTGACTTCTTCTTGGTTCAATTTCCGCATTAACATTCGGTTCCTCGGGGCTTTCGTCCCTGAACGCCATCTCGTGTGTTCTTTTCCCAGAAGTCTTATCTGCTTCCCGTTTGTACGGAAAGATATCTTCAAAAAACACAGCATCTCGAGATTCGATGATCATGTTTACATGAATATCAGGTATTTCTGATTTATGAACCAGAAACCTATAGGCACTACTATTCAAGGCATAGCCTATGAATACGCAGTCTATAGTTTTTGCTCCCAACTTAGTCTTTTTAGGTAATGGTGCTAGCACCTTTGCAAGGCACCCCCACATTTTGAGGTAATGGTAGGAAGGTGTCCTTCCATGCCATAACTCGAATGGTATAAGACCAAGTTTCTTGTGGGGTACTCTATTTAGAATATGATTTGCAGTTAATAGAGCTTCCCCCCACAAGTTCTGCGGAGCTCCAGAACTTACGAGCATGGAATTAACCATCTCCTTCAAAGTTCTGTTCTTCCGTTCAGCAATTCCATTCTGCTGAGGAGTGTATGGTGCTGTAGTTTGATGTATTATACCAAAACTAGCACATAACTCACTAAAATCATTTGATTCATATTCTCCGCCTCTATCGGATTTTAGAATCTTGATTTTCTTGTTGAGTTGATTCTCAACTTCGGCTTTATATGTTGTAAACATATTTATTGCCTCATCCTTACTGTTTAAAAGATACACATAACAGTATCTTGTACAGTCATCGATAAAAGTAATGAAATACTTTTTACCGCCTCTAGTTGGCATAAATTTCAAGTCACACAGATCGCTATGAATTAACCCTAAAGGTTCTGTATTTCGATCTATTGAGTGAAATGAATTTTTAGCCAACTTGGCCTTTACACAAATCTCACACTTGCGAATTTCTTCCAAGTTGAGTTTAGGAATATATCCCAGATTAGACAAATTTTTCAAAGACTTGTAATTTACATGCCCTAATCTAGCATGCCACAAAATAGGAGACTCAAGCAAATAAACAGAAGAATTTTCTTTATTTATAAGCTTTGGGTACAGATACACAGACTTTTTGTCTACCACTGCAACATTGTCTTTAAAAAGACAATCAACAAGATTCTTGTTTTGTTTGAGACGGCTGCGACATTCATTCGCCTTATGCCCCTCTTTGTTGCAGATGTAGCAAGTTCCCTTGAAGCACATGTTCTTACCTTCTTGGACCTTGCCTTTGTACCCCTGGGAAGTCTTCTTCCGCTTCAAGCCTTTGGAAGTAGACGCTTTCCCCTTTGAGTCCTCGATCACATTGGCTTTTGCTTCGTAGGAGTTCTTACTGCTCCTTTTCTCGGACTTTCTGTTGTCCTCCTCAATACGAAGCCTCACAATGAGATCCTCCAACTTCAACTCCTTTCGCTTGTGCTAAGGTAGTTCTTGAAATCTCTCCACGCAGGTGGGAGTTTCTCCACGATAGTAGCAACCTGAAAATTTTCAGGTAGGATCATACCTTCGGCTTCTATCTCATGCAAGATAAGTTGGAACTCTTGCACCTGACTGATTACAGTCTTGCTGTCCACCATTTTGTACTCCAGAAATCGTCCAACGACGAACTTCTTGGTACCAGCATCCTCAGTCTTGTACTTCTTGTCAAGACTGATCCATAACTTCTTTGCCGTTGTGATAGGACTGTAGACATTGTAAATAGAGTCATCCAGTCCATTTAAAACATAATTTCGACAAAGGAAGTCACATTGAGTCCATGCATCAGTTGCAGGCTCTGGTGGATCTTCTTCCAGGAATCTGGCCAGATGAAGAGTGGTCAAGTAGAAGAGCATCTTCTGTTGCCACCTCTTGAATTCTGTGCCATCAAATTTTCCTGGCTTCTCGGCTTCGGGTTAGGAAGTGGAGTAGGCATCAATGCTTGTAGCATGTTTGGTGCCTTACTTGAGCTATCTTGATTAGTCTCAGACATCTTCTGTAAGTTCAAGCAGTACAGAAGTAAGAAACCGTAATTGTCTTAAGATTGTTGGGTATTCTGCTTAAACAAGAATCAATCTGACAACTAATCAAGATCACTGAGATATCAACAATCTAATTGGCCAGGTCGGCAAATATCAGGTGGGAGGTTTTCCGTTCAATAGAACGTTCCTTAATTTAAGAACCACCTTTCAATTTCCTTCCTTGGTTTAAGCACCAATTAGACTGAATTCAAGTCAGTCTCGATATACTGTAAAGTATATCCCCTGTATAAAGGACTTAATCCACTTATACAGTAACACTTAGACTAAATCTAAGTCAATCTCGATATACTGTAAAGTATATCCCCTGTATAAAGGACTTAGTCCCCTTATACAGTATTTGAAGTGAGGTACGCTTACAGCGAATCTCCTTAAGACAATTACGTCCCCCGCACCGGTGCTAACGGGATAATGGACGCTGGTCTCCCAAGATACAACACTTCTTCACGGTATTTGGATAGCACTACCAAATTACCGTACGGTCGAACCGTAGTCAACCAGTACCTACACAGGATTAGCAAAACAGCGGTATAACGACAAATTTCAAATGAATATTTGTCTTACTCTTTTGGAGGAACACCCACTGTTGAGGACGTAGGAAGGTTGAAGAATTTTGACAGAATCTCCTTTAGGAAGTCGCTTTGGATTCCCACTTTACTTGGAAGTCGCGGATTCCCACTTCGTTGGAAGTCGCTCTGGAAGTCGTGGATTCCCACTTCGCTGGAGCCCAGTTCAGAACCGAAGTCAGAACTTTTAGAGAGAGAGAGAGAGAAATCTCAGATTTTTTTTTTAAAATGAGAACTTGGAATGCTTTATATAGCATTCCAAAAGGGGCCTTCAGGTCTGAACCCAACCAAAGGCTGCACCCTTTGGCCTGCCAACTGGTTCGCACCCTTTGGCCTGCCAACTGGTTCGCACCCGTTGGCTGTCCAACTGGTTCGCGACCGTGGCGGATCGGTTCAGATCCTGACAGCGGAGCAGGCAGTCCAACAGGTTCGCAACCTGTTGGTGGATCGGGTCCGGTCTGGTTTGGAAGTGGATCTGGTTCGGATCATACCTTGAGACCCAATTCAAAAAGAACCAGGCCAGGTAGGGAACCCGAACTCACCCAGACCCAGACCCAGACCCAAACCCGAGCCCGAGCCCGAGCCCGGCTCCGGCGCCGGCCGGCCGGCCGCCGCCGCCGCCAGCGGCGGCGCGTGCGCGCACATATGTGCATAGTTCCCTCCTTTTCGCGCGCGAAAACTCCAAGTACCCAAAGGGCACGCCCTTTGTTCTCAATTTTCTCTATATATACACCACAAACTTCCATCCCACGGCCAATGTGGGACTAAATGCTTTAAGCTACCTTTAGTCCCGTTTTGGCTTTGAATTAGGCAATCTTTGGACTTGAATATCTCATTCATTCGAAGTCGGAATTGAACATGTGAATATACCACGTTCATCACAAATGGAAGGAGAACACACTCCAACCATCATCCGGTTGATTCCATCAACGGATCTTGCCATAATTCAACTCGAAGATTCACCTTTATATTCTTCAATTCCAACAAATTCTCCCTCTCTCCTCCACGTGATTTTTCTCAAATTGGATTTTCACGTAAAATTTTGTGTCTTTACTTTGCTTTATTATTCTCTCCCACAAATCTCATTACAAATTGAGTGTAGATAAATTTTCCGGAGAAATTTATCCCTTATTTTTGCTTGCATTGAGGTCTGAGTCTCCATGCTCAAGATCTCTCCCCCTCAACCTTCCTCAAAAAAGCCTCTTCCAAATTGGCGATGGCCCCACGCAAACGAGTCAGCAATGGCGCAATCTCCAAAGGCAAGGTCAAAGCGACCGCTGGGGCACGGCCTTCAGACCAACTAGCAGTCAACCGCGTGCTGAGGGCATAAAATACATCTCGTCACTAGAATCATTTGTTAGTGTTTGCCCTTCTCAATAGCAAGAAGACCATCTCTTTCAGATGCTTCATGAGATGTGAGAGCAAATGAAGGAACAACAACTACAGTAAGATCGCGAGCGAGAGCAGATGATGCTCGATCGTGACAACATCCTCTGTGAACAAAAAGAGTTGAAGCTGCTCAACTAAAGGCTTCAGATTCAAGCCGCTGCCCTCTAGAACCACTCTACGCGAGCAGAGGTCGACCCTAAGAGCGGGAGGTCCCCAAATCTCCACATCCTCCATGAGCTAATCTAGAAGTGGATCGTGGAAGACAAGTTACCTCAACATCTGATCCCAACCACCCGTTCAACGACTCCCCTCTTCCCAAGGACATCCAAGAGTGTAAGCTTCCGAGGAAGGGTCTTTATACTGGTAGGAGCGTCTCGGAGCATCGTGCAACTCCAGTTGAGTGATGAACCCGGGTAGGTAATGTCTGAGCTAATGTGGGCTTGGGGCGAGGCCCAAGGCTTTCTCTTGGGCCCACGTGCCCGAGGCTTTCTTCATGGGCCCATGTCAAGTTTGTGCGGGAGCTAGGCCTGCTGATAGGGATGTAAAGCCTCCAGGTGTCCAAATACATGTTATGATCTTGACGAAGGTCAAAATCTTACCACCACACATGTATTGAGTGCGAAACCTCATAATCCTACTCGAACCCCTTAGCGGGTCGATATTTGGTCTGCAGCCCAATAAGCATACATGAGTGCCTTTCAAGCCAACGCAGAAAAGATATTCAAATTGATTTTAGTTGGCCATGTGTAATCTCAGTTATAATAATCTTCACATAAATCCGCTGATGAGTCACAAAACATGTGTCTTTTGCACGTGCCATAGACCTAGTATTTTACATACTTGAACCAAATCCTGACTGTCCTTTGTTCTTAGCCCAAACCCTAATTCCCCTTCAACAACCACTATAAAGCCAAGATAGCTAACTTGTCAGAATCAAATCAAAAAGGAGGGAGAAGAGGACAGATCTGATCGATTTTTACTTCACCAGATTATGATTGGTCACATGGAAGTGCTTGGGAAAACAAACAACCAACCAAAATCAACAGTTAATTATCAACACGAGGTGAAAGAATCAATCAATCGCCAGACACTGACCAATCTTCATGTCCTGTGATCACCTCTTCATATGAGACCAAACTCAAACATCACATGTCTCGTATCTAACCTCCGCATCCGCGCGCGCGCGCGCGCGTGTCAGCAAGCAGCTCCATCATGTCCATGACTCTAAAACTCATCTTCTTCCTTGTTTCTCTCTTCCCTCTTATGCTTGTTGGCTCCAAAGTAACCTCCAACAACATCACAGTCATCGGTTCCGTCTTCTGTGATTCCTGCCACGACAACACCTTCTCCAATCGCAGCAACTTCCTCCAAGGTAATTTTATTAACCACAACAACACAAAGCCAAACAAAATCAAATAAAACTAATCCTAATATCTTCTATTTTGATCTTGATCAGTTGCCAAGGTACGAATAAAATGCAGGTTCAAAGCAAACTCAGCTCCGAGCAAAGACACGCGGATTGCAGCCAACAAAATCACAGACAAGCATGGTGTCTACAAGCTCAACATCCCCCCAATCAACGGATTTAAATGCCAGCAAGGGCGAGCAAAGAAGCCCCCGTGCCAGGCAATCCTGATTGGGAGCCCATCTTCTCTCTGCAATCACACAGGACTTCAAATACCGACTACTCACATTGCTACCAGACTGAGAAAAGCTAATCTGTGCATCGTAAACTTGAATGCACTCAACTATAGGCCACCTAAGAGAGATGTTGGCTACTGTGGAGCTCATAGTAATAGGCCACTGTCTACTGGTACCTTGGATTCCTCTTTGTTCTTTTGGCCATTACTCCCTCCATTCTTGCTTGCTTGGCTACATTGGCCTCCTCTTCCTTCCGCCTTCCCGCCACTGCCTTTTCCATTCAATTTAATACCGTTGCCAGACCCATCGTCTCTTCTACCGTTTTCTCTGCTTCCTTGGCTTCTTCCATTTCTGAACCCATCATCTCTTCCTTTCCCATTTTCACTGCTTACTCTAACTTTCTCTAGGGATTCGGTTCATGTGTGTGAGCCACACACACATACAATAAGAGAACCGATCACACATTGACACGTGTATTGATTCTCTTATAATATGTTGTGTGTGGTCCTCACACACATATTATAAGAGATTTTAAGAGTTTCAATCTACCTGTCAACACAGTGTTGGCCTCTTATTGTATGTGTGTGTGGCTCACACACATACCACCAAACTGGTCATGATTGCGACTTCTTGTGATTTGATGTGATGGCTTCAAGAGTACTGTACTATTGTGTTTAAGTTTTTAGATGACTGTTGTATGCTTCTAATCGGAATTAGAATTTGTATTATTAGCTCATAAACCTTAGCTAATTTCTATCAGAGATGTCGCTATTATCATGAAAATTGTCTGCACATAAGACAATTGTTGAGATCTGAAATTTAGTAAAAACTAGTTGATTATGATTTTAACTGGTTTGTAGCGAGACTTATGATTGCTTCTGTTAAAGGCAAAGCAGTATAGACTAGAGTTCCATCAGTGTGCAGAGTTATGGGAGCAAGGGAATTCAGCCCTGATGTTTGTGGGATTAAACTGAAGGGTCAGTAGAAAATGTTCAGTTCAAAATACTCAATCTTGCAGAGGAATTGTACATGTATCATGACAGGGTCTATGAAATACTGCAAATCCTCGTTTGAATTGAAAGAGAAGTGTTCGTCTTTATCCGGTGGCTTTCACCCAACTGTCAATGTGATTGATCTGTTCTCAAAGCATAACTTTCGGATTCAAGTACAGATTGGGCTTGGAGGTGAGGACGTTCATAACCGACTCTATTCTTGTTTTTCTACCGCTTGATCTGTTCGGAGTTTGAAGGGGATCACGACTCTTCTAGAGATTTTGAATAAAGCCACGTGTGATCAACATGGGGTTGGATGGACACACATCGAGATCTCAGGAAGGTCGGAAACCGACCACAACAATGAACTGGCAAAATTGATTTGCTTGTCATAAATAGATCAATCACCACGGAGCTTGCAAAATGCATCAATTTAACATGTGCGCAAAGAGATGTTATTGTTTGTGTCTTCGCTTATAAAGTCGTTTTAAAAATAAAAAAAAAATCCAGCCAAATTTCACTATAGGTTAGGATGCAATAGCCACCAGACACAGAGATTATAACCATTTGGAGTCTTGGACTATTACAATTAACCAATTTGTAGATTTTGGGGGGAAAGGAAAAGTGTTCCCCTTGGATTTAACCGCCTCCCATTTTAACATAAAATACACAGTAAATTTCACGTATGGATGAGGATGGTTGTAATTAGCTATCAAACACAAGATAATAGACCACAAAGCTGACAATAAACTTTTAAGGGGAAAAGAGAAAAGAAGAAGTGTTCTCTTGGGTTAACTTCCACCCTTTTAACATAAGAACGCAGTAAAATTCAAGTACCATCAAAGATGCTCTTAATTAGCTATCAAACTCGAGATATTAGGCCACAGTAAAATTCAGGTACCATTGAAGATGCTCTTAATTAGCTATCAAACTCAAGATGGATGGTGAGGCTCAAGTCAGCCTCTTCTCCTTTTTTTTCATTTTTGGAGTCGCTTGGCTCCGATTCATCCTAACCAACATAAAGTGCCTTCTTCTTCTTCTTGAGTCCTTTGGTTTGTCTGTCAAATTTGGGTAATCCTTCTTAATGTGCCCGAATTTGTTGCATTCGAAACAGTTTGAAGAACCGACTTCATCTCTTTTGACGTTGGATTTTTAGAAGCCTTTCTTCTTGTAGAATTTCTTCCTCATCATCTTGTTTGCCTTTCTTTTTCTTATGACAAGGGCTAGATCATCCTCCTCCTCATTCATGTTTTTTTGGTTGAGGAGTTATCTTGTGTACCCTTAAGAGTGATACTCTTCTTCTTGACTTGCAAGGTATCCTCTTGTTCTCTTTTCTTTTGGAGATTCATTTTGATCTCCGCATTCTTCAAAATACCGATTAATTCTTGGAAAGGCATAGTGTGATGTTTTTATAGATCTTGATAGGATTGAGGATGCTATTACACTCCATCAGAAGAGATCTGAAGACTTGTTGTTCATCTGAAAGCATGTAATCTTTTTTTTCCAAGAGATTGAAGATTGTTGCTGATGCTTTTAAACCTATTAAAAAAATCATCAACCAATTCATTAGGCAATATCTTATAGATTCAAATTCTTGAATAAGCATATTAATCTTGATATTGTTAATTTCATTTGTTCCCTCATGGGTAACCTCAAAGATAGTTCTACATTTTTTAGCACGAGTAATATTCATCACTTTATGAAACATTACAAGTTAATCCATTTATAATAATTAATAGCTTTGAAATTTAAACTAGCTAAAGCAAAATCTTTTTCGTCTCATTTGGAACGAGGTTTAGGAATCTTTTTGTCATCAAATATTTTAGTGGGAGAGGCATAGCCATCTTCTATCATATCTCAAATTTTCTAATCAACAGATTTAATGTGAATTATCATGCATGTTTTTCAATATGCATAATTAGTCCATTAAACAATGAAAGTCTACATTTTGATTTACCCTCGAGTAACACAAAGTTATTACTAGATGTCATAGGATCGGTCTCTAGAATGTAAGGCCTAATAAAGTGATTACCAATCTCTGATACTAATTGTTGGTCCCTAGAGGGGGTGAATAAGGACAAAACTAAATTTATGGCTGATTAAAACTAATTACAGAAATATATATTTGCTAGGAAGATCTAAACTGCAGTGGCACAATAGTAGGATAATCAATACTTAGAGAAAACAACAACAATTAGCCAGCAGGATTAAATATTGCACTGGCATAATAGTAGGATAAGTCACTTGTAGGATCTGATAATATAGTCAATTTTCTAACAAATGTGCAGCAATTAACTACTAGCAGAACATGAAACAGTCTGGCTCAATACTAGGATAAGTTTTTGGTAGGATATAATAACTTGGTAGATTTTCTATGTACGTAGAAATTGTACTATTGGCAGGATATGAAACAGTCTGGCACAATACTAGAAAGAATCTCTCGCATAATCTTAATACTCAGAAAATTTATAGAAAACAACAGTAACAATGTAATCACAGTGTTGTGGGTATTTTCCTAAGGAATTAATCCATGTAACAAAATAATGGAGGGAGTAAAATTAAATCACAGAAAAAGCCAACGTAAACACAGTATTACGTGGAAACCTAAATAAGAGAACACGCACACGCACACGCACACGCACAGACAGACAGAGAGAGAGAGAGAGAGAGAGAGAGAGAGAGAGAGAGAGAGAGAGAGAGATCCACTATGCCAATGGTGATTACATGTTAGGATTCTCTGGTGAGCTCGGGTTTCTGGATTCCGATCTCTTTTCTTATTGGAAGGGTTTTCATATATATATACAAGTCCATCTTTATCTGATTCTCTGCGTCTAACTATTGATATGGTTGATTCGCTCTCGAGATATAACTATCGAGTTCAAATAGAGATTTGGCTTATAGATAGAGATCCTCACAACTGATTCTATCTCTTCCTTCTAACTATATGAGCCGCTCGGAGTTAGAATTGAATGGGCACTCCCGGTCAGAAGTTCTGGAAGTGGCCACGTGTTGCTCGCCTGTTTGGTGCTGAATGGACACATGGTGTGATCTCGAGGAGGTCGGAAACTGACCATTATAGATGCCTCTCTACTTCCTTTTCTTTGGAGGAGGTCGGGAACCCTCTCTCGGGAGTTATAGGTTCACGAGGACTCTGATAGAGAAAAGGGAGCAGATAGAGAAGAAAATTCTGAACTCGGGCTCGGGTCAATTCATTATTGCTTAAGTTTTTGTCCTGTAAAGGCGTGTGTGTATCTACAGGCTGGAAGAATCTTAAATGCATATCCTAAACGCTGTGGCATTAATTAAGCAATTGTTGCTTCTCGAGGCATATGATTTTTGAGGAAGGTGTGGCATATCCGGCACGATGGTCTAAGTCTCATATCTTGCACCACGTGTAGGGTCTTTAATCAAGTAGCACTTTGTTTCCTTTTAGGATTTCAAATATTGACCAGTCGGCACTTAGGATTCTTCTTTATAAATAGGACATGATCTCAAGAGAAGATTTGCATTTCTATCCTGAATGCTCTTTCACTTTTTAGACTCCATCGTGTCTTGTGTGCGGTGCTATCTTCTTCTCTCTTCATCCGATGGAAAATGGAGAAGGAGTGAATAGAGAACGTGGTTGTACTCTTGATTATCGGGAGTTCGTTTGTCATGTTGTGTCAGTTCTTGCGATAAGCTCGTCGTACTGTATTGGTTCTTGTGACGAGGCCCAGCTGTCAGGAAGGATGACGAATGAACTAGCTTCTAGCTGGTCCGCTCGTCTAGTCTCCAATTGGATCAAGGCAAAAAGTTACTGAAAGCTATATGTCCCTGTCCTTCTTGTAGTGAACATAGAGCAGCGAGTATAAGGGCATTTGATGGCGGTTCCGATTCTTGGGGCCGGCCGTCAGTACTCTTATCGGATGCTGGTGCCTTGATTGCCTCCGCTCCTGAGTTCATCTTCAGGGTCACAGTCTTGACATCGGTATCCTTCTCACCTTGCAGGCTTCACTCTGCGGTTTGAGGAGCGGTCTCCTTTGCTGGTGGCTTTCTGGGAGTTCTCAGTGTCCCTGTCCTTCTGGCCTGGTGGATTGCTTGTTTAGGGGCCATCTCCCGGATGATGTTGCCACTGAGGGTGTATCTAATTTTTCTCTCAGAAAAGATGCACATGTAACAGATCTTATATTGCTCATGTTAGTTGTAACCACGCTTGTAAGTGGATGAATGTAATCGAAAAATTCTATAATAAAGAAAAGAATTAAGAATATGGGTATTTTTTGGATCTTGCCTGGTTTTAAATTGTTATTTGATTTGTTATGGCGTCTGCTCGGGGAGCTGCTTTGAAGCGTTTGGAATGTGGTTCTCGAATGGGATCCGTTTCCTCATGATACCTGCACATGTTTACCTAAGTGGGATGCTCCTAGCTTCGAAGTTGTGTTGTCATGTTGATTTGAGGTAGACTGTTGACTCGCGTGGGGGACCATCAGGGCTGTCCCATTGTAAGTTGACTCTGAGTGGTTAATGTGGGCGAGCCTTCATCTTTCAGAAGGCCCTCCAAAGGGTCACCGTCAGGGTGAATACCCGTGTAAGCTGTTGACTTACTCGGGCGGCCATCAGGGGTGTATCTCATTATAGGTTAGCTCCGAACATCCAACGTGGGCCAGCCTTCATCTTTCAAGAGGCCCCCTGAAGGATCGTCGTGAGGGTGAAAACCCATGTAGGCTATTGACCTGCTCGGGCAACCATCAGGGTATGTCTCATTATAGGTTGGCTCCACGTGGACGAGCCTCCATCTTTAGGATGCCCCCGGAAGGGTCACCGTTAGGGTGAAGACCCGTGTAGGCTGTTGACTTGCTCGGGCGGCCATCAGGGTATATCCCATTATAGGCTGACTCCGTGCATCTAACATGGGCGAGCCTCCATCTTTTAGGAGGCCCCCCGAAGGGTCACCTCAGGGTGAAAACCCGTGTAGGCAGTTGACCAGCTCGGGCGGCCATCAGGGTATGTCCCATTATAGGTTTGCTCCAAGCATCCAACGGGGGCGTGCCTCCATCTTTTAGGAAACCCCCCGAAAGGTCACCATCAGGGTGAAGACCCGTGTAGGCTGTTAACCTGCTTAGGCGACCATCAAGATAAATCCCATTATAGGCTGGCTCTATGTATCCAACGTGGGTGAGCCTCCATCTTTCAGGAGGCCCCCCTGAAAGGTCGCCATCAAGGTGAAAACTCGTGTAGGCTATTGACTTGATAGGTGGCCATCAGGGTATATCCCATTATTGGCTGACTCCAAGCATCCAACGTGAGTGAGCCTCCATCTTTCAGGAGGCCCCCTAAAGGGTCACAGTCAGGGTGAAAACCCGTGCAGGCTGTTGACCTACTGGGGTGACCATCAGGGTATATCACATTATAGGCTGGCTCCGAACATCCAACGTGGGCGAGCCTCCGTCTTTCAGGAGGCCCCCCTAAGGGTCACCGTCAGGGTGAAAACCCATGCAGGCGGTTGACCTGCTTGGGCGGCCATCAGGGTATATCTCATTATAAGCTGGCTCAGAGCATCCAACTTGGGTGAGACTCCATCTTTCAAGAGCCCCCCGAAGGGTCACCGTCAGGGTGAAAACCCATGCAGGTTGTTGATCTGCTCGGGCGGGCATCAGAGTATATCTCATTACTAGCTCCGAGCATTCAACGTGGGTGAGCCTCCTGCCCCCGAAGGGTCACCGTCAAGTGAAAACCCATGTAGGTAACCATCAAGGTATATCTTATTATAGGTTAGCTCCGAGCATCCAACGTGGGCGAGTCTCCATCTTTCAGGAGGCCCCCCCAAGGGTCGCCATCAGGGTGAAAACCCGTGTAGGCTATTGACTTGCTCAGACAGCCATCAGGGAATATCCCATTATAGGTTGGCTCCGAGTATCCAACGTGGGCGAGCCTCCTACTCCCGAAGGGTCACCGTTAGGTGAAAACTCATGTAGGTTGTTAAGTGACTATCAGGGTATATCTTATTATAGGTTAGCTCCGAGCATCCAACGTGGGCGAGTCTCCATCTTTCAGGAGGCCCCCCGAAGGGTCACCATCAGGGTGAAAACCCGTGTAGGCTATTGACTTGCTCAGACATCCATCAGGGAATATCCCATTATAGGTTGGCTCCGAGTATCCAACATGGCGTGACCATCCATCTTTCAAAAGGCCCCCGATGGGTTGCCGTCAGGGTGAAAACCCGCGTAGGCTGTTGACCTGCTCGGATGGCCATCAGGGTATATCTCATTATCGGCTGGCTCCAAGCATCCAACGTAGGTGAGTCTCCATCTTTCAGGAGGCCCCCGAAGGGTCACTGTTAGGGTGAAAATCTGTATAGGCTGTTGACCTTCTGCACGGTGCTCTAGGCAGATATCAGAGTTGGGTGAAATGGGATAAAGGTAGCGAAGAAATGATCTTTTCATTAACTAATACATGACTTACATATAATATTGCTTCAAGTAAAAAAGTTCCATTGCTTATTGAGTTGATTCGACCCCTTGCCTCCCCAACGATGATGAGATAGGGACCCTCCCAGTTGGCCCTCAGCTTTCCTTGATCTTCTGTCGCGTGCTCTGAATTACTCACTTTAGGACCAGGTCTCCAACTTGAAATTCTCGAGACTTCACCTTCTTATAGTGTGCTACCCGGATTTGCTATTGATAGGGTGCGATACGGATTTAAGCATGTTGTCGTCTTTTCTCTGAGTGATCTAGCATCAAGCGGAGTAGGGCATCATTCTGGTCTTGGACCACTCCTTCCACTCGGAGTGCCGGCATGCTGACATTGACCAGGATGATTGCTTTTGTTCCTATGCCAATGAGAATGGGGTTTCGCTGGTCGGGACTTATTTGGTGGTCCTGTTAGCTCAGAGCACTCCGAGGAGTTTCTCCGCCCATTTACTTTAGCTTTATCCAAATTTTTGCATAGGTTGTAGAGGATGGTCTAGTTGCTGATTTCAGCCAAGCCATTGCCTTGAGGATAATAGGATGAGGAGATTCGATGTGGATTTTGTACTTGGAGAAGAAACTGGCCACTTACTTGCTAGCAAAGTTTGTTTCATTGTTGACGATGAATGGTGTGAGAGTCTGAAGCGGCGTACTATGTTCTTCCAGAGGAACTTGACAATCTATTTCCCCGTGACTTCAGAGAGTGGCACCATCTCGACCCATTTGGTGAAGTAGTCGGTGGCTACCAGTAGGAACGGCAGCTGGGGTTATGCTCGGGAGAGCGGTCCAACTACGTCTAACCCCCATTGCATGAATGGCCAGGGGCTGCGCAAGGTGTTGATGTCAGTGATCGGTCTGTTCGATGCTGGAGCAAACCTCTAACATTGTGGGGCACTTCTTCACGTAACCCTTGACATCCTCGAATATTTTGACATCCTCGAATATTTGGGCATGTAGTACCCTTGGTTGATGACTTTATTGGTTAGGGAGCATCCTCCCGAGTGGTGCCCACAGTCGCCATCATGAATTTTTGCATCACTTTTCGAGCTTCATCTGGACTAATACATCTTAGATACGGGTCAGAATGGAGATTGAAGTAGGATTTCTCGTATAGGGTATCCCCGAGGAGTGTGTCCTGGTAGTCAAGTGTTGTAGCTTTCATGTCTCTACCCTATCGTCAGGAAGTGTTCTATTTTTCAGGTAGGCAATGATAGGGTCCCTCCACCCTGGTGAAGATCGAGGCGTAGGGACTCTCCGATTAGTTGCTGAATGCTCGGAGTCGTGATATGATCGACGAGGATTTCACGTCTGATCTGGAACTCCGTTGCTGCCCCCAGGTTGGCAAGTGAGTCGGCGTGATTGTTTTCAGATCTGGGGACCCACTTGAAGTAGCATCAGGGATTTTAGACTTCAATTTGAGAATGAGTTGTAGGTACTTCGCCATCCTAGAATCCCTTACGACATATTCACCGCTGACTTGGTTGACTACCAGTGGAGTCACACTAAACTTCGAGCCCTGTGATCCAGAGTGTGTTGGTCGCTCGGAGTCCAACTAGGACTGCCTTGTACTTGGCTTCATTGTTGGAAGTGTAAATCACCTAGAGGGGGGGTGAATAGGTGATGGCTAATCTAATGGTCACTTAATGGTGAATGATGCAAATAATGCGGAAGCTAAAAACAATTATGACCAAATTAAAACTTTTACACTAAATACCACGTATAACACAAGAGTGTTGCCGAATTCCCCGTGAAGGGCTCTGGACAAACTCCTCTAGATTCCCCTTGAATGGGTTGAGGTGCCGCGTTGGCTCTCTTGGTTAAATACAAGTGTTAGCAACAATCCCACGCAAGTATATATATCAATTATGCACACAACATATATCAAGCATGTAAATGTAAAGACAATATAAACTATGCAAGATATAAAGGAGATAGAGAGAGAGAGAGAGATGACAATCGCAAACACAAGGGTATGTTTCGAGGTTCGAGCACACTTGCTCTACATCCCCGCCTTCGACACACGAAGGATTTCCACTATGCAAGATCCCAATGGATCTCTCCTCGGTGCCGCAACACCTACAAGCCCTCGGACTCCCTAGTCCCGTACACACCGCAAGCCCACCGGCTCGCCGAGGTCGCACCTCAAACAACCGAGTCCGCACCCGAACTCAAAACAACGACGAGCACACTTGCCCGTCTCCTCAAAGAACAAGGATGAAATCTTTGGTGATCTACAACACTTTTGATCACCAATTACAAACTCTCACAACACAATCCTATGGATAGATAAGGCAATGGATAGCTCAAGTGATTGTGAGAAAGTAAGGAAAGAACTATGGTGAAAAACTCAAGAAATCACTTTAAACACTCTTTATAAAATCTTCCCTTTAGATAGGAAATATTTGCTCACTATTTTGTGGAGAAAACTCTTTTAAAAGACTGGAAAAAACTAGCTCAAGGGTCTCCTAAAATCTTGTTACAAAACAATGACAAGACCCCCAAATTTATAGGCCAGAAAAATATAGCCGTTGGGATCTGTCAGTACTGCCGGTCGACCGCCAACGGTCGGATTTCTGACCGTTGGAGCTACGGTCGACCGGTGCGGTCGACCGAACTTTCCAGAGAGCACTGCTCTCTGGAGCGGTCGACCGGCACGGTCGACCGTTCAACAGTACACACAGGCGTGCACGTTTGTGCACGTCGGTCGACCGGCCCGGTTGACCGACTTCAGGTATAGTCGACTAGTTAGGTCGACTAGTCGACTTGGCTGAAGCCTGAAACAGTTTTTCTGGGATAAAAAGATTATCTTTTTGGCTCATATAAAATCCCATAAAAATCTACAAAAATAGTTTTACCAATATACTTTGATATACAAATATGCTTGCACAAAATCAAGGCATGTTATAAAAGATTGGACTATTTTTGTAACTTGAAAATATTTGGCCCATGATAAAAAACTGATTTTCCAAAACATGTTTTTCCAAATCTTCATCAAATACAAAAACAAGATATACTTTTAAGGCATAGTGTGTATGGATATGATCCACTACACAATCATAATGAAATATCTATGTTTTTGTCATAAAGCTCTAAACTTGGTTTTGGTTAAAAGATAAGTATATGAGAAATACCAAAAACCAAACTTATATTTTTCAAAAAGAAAAATCTTTTCTAAACTAAAAAACCTTTTATGAAGAGACAATAAAATCAAGAGCGTGTGTGCATGGTATACTTGAGCAATCCACCAACTATCTATCCTTTACATTTTTAACTAAACAAAAACAAAATCTTATACCTAGACACAAGTCTTCATCTTCTTGAAGTCTTCACTTGAAGGCTTCTCATCTTCTTGACTTGGTCCAAGCTTGATCCAAAACTCCTTGGATCACACCGTGCTAGCTCCAAATCTTGACATTTTATCCTTTGTTGAGCTATGCACCTACTAAGATCTTGATAATGAATCTGTCACTTATTAAACACAAGATCATTAGTAAACATAACTACATGAGTTGATTATCATCAAAACTAGAGTGATGGGCCTTTGGGCCAACAATCTCTCCCTTTTTGATGATGACAAAACTCATGAGGTTATATATGCATGGATTAAAGTAAAGCTTCAAAGAAGCTCCCCCTTAACTCATGCATACCAAATAAACAATAGATATGACAATGAGGCACATAAACATGTATGCAAATATAGGAGTAAACATGCTAACCAAGCATAAAACAAAATCACAAAATTTTTTCTCCTATTTGCAAAACAAAACATATATGCATGAACACAAATTCTTTAAAACATGCATATAAATCTCAAATTCTTCTCCCCCTTTTTGTCAATCATCAATAAAGGGTTCAAAGTAAAATCAAATCAAACAAATTTTTCTCCCCCTTTTGTCAAAAACAAAAAGATCAAGAAGGGATAATACAAATAAATCAATAAAGATTTATATGTGATATACATTCATGAAGAGGAAGACGCTAAGTTAGCTTCCCTACACATATGCATTACATGAAGAAGGGATGACAAGCCCTAACTCACATAACACATATTATGTAATGCATAAGAGGAGATGTGAAGCTTCCCCTACACACGTATATCATATAAAGAAGAGTTGTCAAGCTCCTCAATTTATAATATACTCAACATGAATCCATATGTAAGAGAGATGTTAAGCTCTCCTTGCATATAGGAAATACGAATCAAACATTTTGAATTTTTCTTTAAGATTTTGAACTTACTTAATAAAACACATTTTGAGATATCAAATCAATATATTTTTTTTATTTTGATATCAATAGTAAAAAAAAAAAATTTTTTTCATCATATACTTTGTGCTTTTAAAAATGTGAGCCAATTGTGAGTTAAGCACATGGAAATCATATATATGTTTGAGAAGTGAGTATACCAAGTGAAATTGAAATATACATATATATAAGAAACAAAATATGAGTATATACAAAATAAGTTCATATTGATACCAATTGAAACGATTCAATGATACCAATTGACATAACAATAAAATCAAGTGTATATCTCATAACCTACCACCCTTCATATGCACAAGGTAAAAGATTTTCAATGAAGCATATAAGGCATAATCGCCCATCCATCCTCCCATAGATGGTAGGGGTTTTCAAAAATAGATTTGAAAATAAACTTAGTTTGAAAAACTCTACCAAATGAAGAATTTGCACTAGATAATATGAAAATATTTTAAGACTAGTACGAAATCCTTCAAGTAAGGAATAAAGCAAAAATGTCAATTAATCTCAATATTCCTTTAAATAAGAAAACATGAAAATCATCACAAATTTTTTATTTTTATTTTTATTAAAAAATATTTCAAGATATATGTATGTTTTGACCACACAATAAGTATACATACATATCTCTTAAACACAATTGAGTCCATATAAATAGATTTGCATTAAAGGCAAATGACTCAAGAGGTATACATGTATATCTTAAAGTTTGGCAAAATACACATATACATGAAGTGAAAAACACATGATCCTAAATCAAATCCAAAAAGTGGGAATATAAGTTTAAAAATGTATGTATCATCAAAACCAAGCAATACAAGCACATTTCATGGGTTCAAATAAGCGTTCAAGCACAAATATAAATAGATTGATTTGTGGCCCACGACCTGTACAAGTATAAATCCTAGTGTTGACAAAAACTAACATATAAACTAATATTCAAATCATGAAGCATCAAATCTTTTAGAAAAATAGAATCATGTGTCAATCTCAAAAATTATTTGAAGAACAAATAACTAGTATAAATTGTTTTTAAAAACTAGTTAAAGATCCTTCAAATATATCAAATCTTATGTTTTTCATAAACATAACTAGATACATAAAAATTTAAGCACTCATGGTCTATAAGGCTCAAAATGTTTTTAATAAAAGTGTGAGTGTTAAACGATCATGTAAATAGCATTTTTATGAAAATAGTCAATGAAGTTCAAAAAGATCAAAAGTCACATTTTTAACAAAAATACGAAAAATCATTTTAATCAAAACACTAATCTTCATGGTATATGTATGATTAATCCAATCCTAACAATACACATACATATCCCAAATATTAAAAGAGTCTATTAATGATGTTTGCATGAAGGCAAGAGACTCACGGGTATACATATATATTTATTAGATTTGAATTTAAAATACATATACATGAAGTAAAGCATAAAAATAGGCATAACAAGTATAAATGAAAGAATCATCAAAACTAGACTATGCATATGCAAATAGTAGGTACAAATGAGCATGAAGTTCAATCATATATGAATCAATTGTAATTCACTATTTGTATATGTATACATGCACGTTTTGATAAAATCTTCATTTAAACATGTAAATACCACATGAAGCACACAAAAATATGAACATGCTATATGATATATGAAATTAAAAGCATGTGCATAAAAGTAGGAGTTTAGAAATTGTTACCAACTCCAAAGCTCCAAATATGGTGGTCTTTCCACCAAACCTCCTTGATAGCGATGCATCCAAAAGTATGTCCATCAAGTCTATTGCATCCACTACCAAGGCACCAATCCTCTCACGTCTTGTGAGAGCCCTCACCTACATCACAAGCAAATGGAGGGGGTTTTGGTACCCATATTTTCTTGTAGGGTCCACGGGGGTTAGCTTTGTTGTAAGGAACCCAAAATCTTTTATTCTTAGCAAAATTAAAATGATCTAATCTATCATAACAATATTTTGCTAAATGACCTTTGCGGCCACAATGTGTACATACGTACACCTTAGTATGCTTATGTGTAGGAGTGTGATCATGTTGTGCAACATAAGCAAATGCATGGTAATGATGTGCATGAACATGTGGAGTTTGTTTCTTTGAAAACATTGACTCCAACCTAGAATGATTAAAAGCACAAGAGTTCAAAGTTGAACTCAAACCATCCATTTTATTTTTCAAATTCTTAATCTCATTAGTTGTGGCATGTAAAGCATGGTGAGATATAGAATCATTTTTCTTTTTCTTTTTAGAAACAAATTCTTTTTCTTTTTCAACAAATTTTCTTTTCAAAGTAATATTTTCTTGAAAAACAACTTCTTTTTGTTTTTCCACCAAGTCAATTTTATTTTTCAAAGTATTGTTTCCTTCACACAAATCATTCAATTTTGAAAATAAGAAAACATTCTCATTTTTCAAATCTTTATTTTCCTTTTCTAAGCATGCAATCTTAGATTTAAAAGAATCATTTTCTTTAAGCATGCAATCAAAATCCTTTTTCAAATTATTGTTGTCTTTTTCTAAACATGCAATGTTAGATTTAAATGAATCTTGTTCTACATGCATGCAAGCAATATTCTTTTTCAAATTTTTATTTTCTATCTTAATCATGTCATATTTCTCAAGCAATAGTTGACAAAAAGTAGATAGCTCATCATATGACATGTTATTATCCTCATCCTCGGATTCGGAAGTTACCTCAAGGGGGTTATCCCCTTGGACCATATAGCATACGTTGGAGATGTCGCTTCCAACGTCCGAATCGCTCACCGCATAGTATAGATCCCTTTTGCCAAGGGAGGTGAGGGTATTCCATGCTACAAAAGCCGAATCAATATTAGCAACTCTAGATAAATAAATATCATCTAGGGTAGACTTGATAGCATGAAGGGTTTTGCATTAGCCTCAAAATTCTTACCATTTGAACAATATGAATCATTAGATATGGCAAGATAAACATGAATGCCTAAGGCCTTGAGGTACAATGACATCTTAACCTTCCAAATGTTGATGTTAAGGATGTCAAAGGTGGGTGGTGACATGAAGTCCATGGTGTGTGTACAAAAATATTGTGATTAGCCTAAAAATGAGGATCTTTTACTCTAGGTTGTTAGACCAAAATCAGAGTACCAAGCTCTGATACCAATTGTAAATCACCTAGAGGGGGGGTGAATAGGTGATGGCTAATCTAATGGTCACTTAATGGTGAATGATGCAAATAATGTGAAAGCTAAAAACAATTATGACCAAATTAAAATTTTTACACTAAACACCACGTATAACACAAGAGTGTTGCAGAATTTCCCGTGAAGGGCTCTGGACAAACTCCTCTAGATTCCCCTTGAATGGGTTGAGGTGCCGCGTTGGCTCTCTTGGTTAAATACAAGTGTTAGCAACAATCCCACGCAAGTATATATATCAATTATGCACACAACATATATCAAGCATGTAAATGTAAAGACAATATAAACTATGCAAGATATAAAGGAGATAGAGAGAGAGAGAGAGAGAGATGGCAATCGCAAACACAAGGGTATGTTTCGAGGTTCGAGCACACTTGCTCTACATCCCCGCCTTCGACATACGAAGGATTTCCACTATGCAAGATCCCAATGGATCTCTCCTCGGTGCCGCAACACCTACAAGCCCTCGGACTCCCTAGTCCCGTACACACCGCAAGCCCACCGGCTCGCCGAGGCCGCACCTCAAACAACCGAGTCCGCACCCGAACTCAAAACAACGACGAGCACATTTGCCCGTCTCCTCAAAGAACAAGGATGAAATCTTTGGTGATCTACAACACTTTTGATCACCAATTACAAACTCTCACAACACAATCCTATGGATAGATAAGGCAATGGATAGCTCAAGTGATTGTGAGAAAGCAAGGAAAGAACTATGGTGAAAAACTCAAGAAATCACTTTAAACACTCTTTATAAAATCTTCCCTTTAGATAGGAAATATTTGCTCACTATTTTGTGGAGAAAACTCTTTTAAAAGACTGGGAAAAACTAGCTCAATGGTCTCCTAAAATCTTGTTACAAAACAATGACAAGACCCCTAAATTTATAGGCCAGAAAAATATAGCCGTGGGATCTGTCAGTACTGCCGGTCAACCACCAACGGTCGGATTTCTGACCGTTGGAGCTACGGTCGACCGGTGCGGTCGACCGAACTTTCCAGAGAGCACTGCTCTCTGGAGCGGTCGACCGGCACGGTCGACCGTTCAACAGTACACACAGGCGTGCACGTTTGTGCACGTCGGTCGACCGGCCCGGTCGACCGACTTCAGGTATAGTCGACTAGTTAGGTCGACTAGTCGACTTGGCTGAAGCCTGAAACAGTTTTTCTGGGATAAAAAGATTGTCTTTTTGGCTCATATAAAATCCCATAAAAATCTACAAAAATAGTTTTACCAATATACTTTGATATACAAACATGCTTGCACAAAATCAAGGCATGTTATAAAAGATTGGACTATTTTTGTAACTTGGAAATATTTGGCCCATGATAAAAAACTGATTTTCCAAAACATGTTTTTCCAAATCTTCATCAAATACAAAATAAGATATACTTTTAAGGCATAGTGTGTATGGATATGATCCACTACACAATCATAATGAAATATCTATGTTTTTGTCATAAAGCTCTAAACTTGATTTTGGTTAAAAGATAAGTATATGAGAAATACCAAAAACCAAACTTATATTTTTCAAAAAGAAAAATCTTTTCTAAACTAAAAAATCTTTTATGAAGAGACAATAAAATCAAGAGTGTGTGTGCATGGTATACTTGAGCAATCCACCAACTATCTATCCTTTACATTTTTAACTAAAACAAAAACAAAATCTTATACCTAGACACAAGTCTTCATCTTCTTGAAGTCTTCACTTGAAAGCTTCTCATCTTCTTGACTTGGTCCAAGCTTGATCCAAAACTCCTTGGATCACACCGTGCTAGCTCCAAATCTTGACATTTTATTCTTTGTTGAGCTATGCACCTACTAAGATCTTGATAATGAATCTGTCACTTATTAAACACAAGATCATTAGTAAACATAACTACATGAGTTGATCATCATCAAAACTAGAGTGATGGGCCTTTGGGCCAACAGAAAGCAGCGAACCCGAGGGTAAAAGACTATTTGATGATGGATCCTTCTGGAGTGGTGAGGATAATTTCGATATTTGTCTCTTGCTGTTTGAAGCTCCGTCCACGTTCAGGATCCACCCTTCTACTTGGTCAGCATGTTCTTGAAAGTATATCTAGAGGGTGAATAGGTATAATGCTAATCTAATAACAAATAATGCGGAATTAAACTTTTACACTACCACAATAGATATCCAAAGAGTGAAGCCGAATTACTGGTGAAAGGCTCTAGAACTTCTCCTTAAGATTCCTCTAAATTAAGAGTTGAGGTGCTTCAATAGCTCTCTTGGAATGATACAAATGTAAACACAATATTAAGCATGTATATATGAATAATAATAGCAATGCGAGATATAAAGAGAGTAGAGTTTAGAGAGATAGCCAAGCGCATACATAAGGATATGTTTCGAGGTTCGAGCACCAAGCAATATGTTCCCGCCTTCCCCGCGTGAAGGATTTCTACTATCTCCACTAAGGACTCCACAAAGGATACAAACCCAATCCTCTACACAAGAGGGAGCATAAAACCGAGACACAAAGCCTATACACAAAGCAATCACCTCTACATAAGAGGGAAGACACAAAGCCAAAGAGCAAAGTAAAAGAGTAGTTACAACACTTGGAGACCACAAAAGATTAAAATCCTAGATGATAGATTTTACAATGAATAGCTCAAGTTTGTGAGAGAATAAAGATTTTGAAAATGAAAACACAAAAGAAAACACTTGGAAAAACTTCTTGAATGATATAGAAATTTAAAACTTGAAAATTGAATTTCCCAAAACTTGTTTTCTTTGATTTTTCAAAACTTTGAAACCAAATAGAGATGGAAAAAAATAATAAAAAGAATAGAATGTTGAAATTTTTTATTTAAATTTCTAAATTTTTTAAAATTTTTTATTTTAAAAAAGTTTTTAAAACTAGAAAAGATTAAATGTTGATTTTCAAAAACCAAAAATTTCACAAGTCCCCGGCAACGGTGCCAAAAACTGTTCGCGATTCAAAATTCATGAAGATTCATCATTGTTAAAGCACGCACAAGTTATGAAAACCTAAGCTTGTTAGAATCTTTTTAGCAAAATTGTGTAGTGGTAAGTTAGGGGTCCAGTTTGATTGGGAAAAAATAGAGATATAGTTAAGGGTTAGATGATGTTATCTGGATGGATGCGTGTCTCTGTCTTCCATAATATATCTGCGGTGGCTAGGGCTAAAGCGGGTCGAACCACAGGGAGAGATGTGATAGAAGCTTTTCGGTACTATTGTCTTCTTATTATCTTCTCTGTTGTTAGAACTTAGAAAGAGAAAAGATGGATTGTATTGGGAGGAAGTGTTAACCTAAAAGAAAAATTCATAACTCATTAATAATCGACCATCATACATGCTAACGCTAAATAGATAATTACTTCACTTCAAATCCTAAACATGATATTTTACTACAAGATCAAGTAAGATACATAGGACAGAAACTAGGGTACTGGTTGAAATAGCACTAACCAAGATGTAATATTATAATATCAAGATTGTCGGTCAAGTATAGAGTAAGAAATATCATTAGAAAATACAAGCAAATCTTTAACCCTAACACTTATTAAAGTTAAACATTAAAATATTAAGATCTTTATCGAGTATAGATAAGAAAAACTATTATAAAGTGTTTAACCTAGTTACTTATCCTAATGAGTCTTCAAGAATAAAAATTAGAGTAGGCATGCATATGATGTAATCTGGTTATCTACTAGACATTAGATGTGATGGTCGTGATATCTTAGCAATCTATGAGAAAATATCTAGCTACACATGCTTGAAAACTAAATTAAGAAAATATGTAAAAGAAAGCATACAAAGAAAGCAATTAAATATTAATGAAAAGAAAATTGAAAAGAATAACAAAAGAACCTTGTTTATTGAGCTGTCGCCATTAATTACAAGAGCCTCCTCCTTCTTCACAAAGCTTGAACTAGAAGTAGAATTAAAATTAGATCTAGAACTAGAATCTAAAATTATAAAAGAAATTTGGAGAAGAGACTAAAAGAAAAATCCTAAGTTATGATCTTTGATATGGAGATGCTTGATTATGAGAGATTTCAGCTCTTTAAATAGGCCTCAGAGTTAATCATAACATGATACAAATTAGAAAGTTTAACTCAATCCTAATTCAATGCGGGAATTCAATCATGCAGCAAGTTGGCTTGTTGTTGGCTGAATATGACTCATCAGATGGCTGAATTGTATAGAGTGATAAGCATAAGAATTGTATCCCTTCAAGTATTCTGTCTGTAGCATCTTGAATTATTAGATTTGAATATGTGTGGTGAAAGTCATGATCCGAATACTAAAAGCTATATAGTCTAAATCTGAGTCTGAATTGATTTTGAACTCCATTTAATTTGAATTATCCTCCTTATCACTATTAAGATTAGCTTTATCACATCCATATTCTAAACGCATATCTTCTGATTTTGAATTTGAATTATGAAGATAATGATATATCTTTTCCTACTCTTGATTTCAAATTGATTTAGATTGAACCCAAAATTAGATAGGATTAGGGATAAAATGAAACTTCTTGTATTTTTATCTTCTCATTTAAGTAACTACATACCATAATCAAAAAGAGAGTTAATAGCAATATTAAATAAAGAATAATCAAGAATAAATGTACAAATGTGATGATAATGCAAAATTGAGATACAATCAGAATCCACAGAGACTTGTTAAATCCTAATTATTAAAAATCTAACTTTTATCTTAATCTAGTTGAGAAATACTTGCATGAAGGTTGAAATTTTGTTTTAAAAAAAATAAAGATCTTTGAGCATTAAAACATGAAGAAAATAAAAGAAACACTAACATTTTGCAAAGATTAAATAACTAAGGGGATGTAAAAGAAACTAAGAGATTGGGGTGAAGTGAACAGGAAGATGAAACCCGATGACTTGTCCCTTGATGTAGCTTTAATGTCTTCCTCCTCCGATATATGTTGAAGACAAAAGAACTAACAAAAGAAAATAAAATTAAGCATGCATGCATGAGATTATTGACAAGTTTATAAAGTAAAACATGCAAAGAAAAGAATAAAATTTGCATAACAAAAATAAAAGAAATAAGTAAAGAAAACTTAGACTGAGATGCTGCAAGATCTGAACTGAAAAAGACTGATGATGAATCGTTGTTACAAACTTTTGATTCCAAACTCGCATTACAACGTACAACTTTTTCTCTCAATATAGTCTTTACAGCCTCACCATTTACCTTTCTCTCTGAATACAGGTATTTACAGGAAAATAAAGATAGATGATAGCGTAGGGAGATAGAGGGAGCAAACGCTCCTCCTAATTCAAAAGGAAGGCCGCAGAAACGCGGCTTTTGCCGCGTTTTCGCAATTGGATCAATCCCCATTTGATTTGAACTTTTAAATTTGTTTGAATAGGATTCGTGCTTATCTTCTCCCTATCATATCCTACGTGCATTAGGACATTAAGACAAGTGAGTTGTAAGATTTATTACAGAATGAGTGTAGGAATGCAATAATAATTATGCAATATATGTGTCCAAATAGAAAACACCAAGGAGATCAGAAGGAAGCCAAGAAAGAGAGGAGTAAGGTGAAGGTGCATAGAGATAAGGTAATACTCTTATAATTTAGGTCTAAATTAAAGAGGAAGGTGAATACTCTTATTGCATCGAGAGGAAGGTTAGATCTCTTTGTATCAAGTTATTAATAAAGCTCTCTCATATTCTCTCCCCGTGGCGTAGGCCAAGTTTGGGCCGAACCACGTTAAATTCTCGTATTCTTTCTTATTACACTTTTGTATGGGTATTGCTAGTTTGCTTTACAATAGTTTTCTTTCACAAGTACTGATCATATTGTCAAGTTCCGCAAACGCCGATTCCTAGAAATAACAATTGGCGTCGTAGCTCTTCGATTTACGCAACAACTGCTACCAGCTCACCTTCCTCTGTACAATTTTCCATCAAGTGCATCGCCTCTTATGCAGCCAGAACATTATCGGAAATATTTTTGTCGCTAAAAAATGCACTTTGTTCTTTTGATATGATCATGGCCAAAACAGGTTTAAGTCGATTCACAAGTAACTTAAACACTATTTTGTAAGAAACATTACATGAAGAAATAGGTCTAAAATCCTTTGCAACATGTGGCACATTCACCTTGTGTATGAGCGTGACAAAGGTGGATTTCCAGCCATCAGGGAACTTAGCCGAATGGAAGAAATGTTCGACTGCAACCATAACGTCCGGCACAGCATCCTTCCAGTATCTTTTATAGAATTATGCTGGGAGTCCATCAGGTCCGGGGGCCTTGTCCGACGACAAGGATTTCACCGCATCTTCAGTCTCCTTCTTCGTGAATGGAGCACGCATATTGGCATTGTCCTCTCCACCAATCAGCTTCGGTTATCACATCCATCTCTTCCAGTTTGACCTGTCTCACTTGAGGTCTCCACCTATCAGGGAAGTTAAAAAAAAAAAAAAAATGCTCCTTGAAAACTCCACGACTTTGATTTCCTTGGGTCTGTTTGGTTGTTGTAATTGACCGTAATTTGTAAGTCGTAATTGGTAAAGTCTTTTACAGTTGTAGATGAGTCACATGTATGTAAGTTTTACGGTCTTTGGTTGGTAATATAAGGGTCTGTTTGGTTGTCGTAACTGGCCGTAATTCGTAGTTGTAATTGGTAAAGTCTTTTACAATTATAAATGAGTTACACGTATGTAAATTTTACGGTGTTTGGTTGGTAATATAAAATTGTAAAGTGAGAAAGTGTATTGTACTTTACGGTGTTTAGTTATCGTAATGTTAACTGTAACTGGGCTGCAAGTGAGTGGTAACAGGGTTGCAAGTGAGTGTTAGTTGAGTTACGTAAGTCTTTTACGAATTACAGTCCAAACAAACGCCGTAATTGTAACTGGGTAGTAAGTCACTTACGAATTACGGAGTTTTACACGAAACAAACGGCCCCTAAAGTTGTAAGTAGGAAAATGTATTGTATTTTACGGTGTTTGGTTGTCATAATATGTAAGTCGTAAGTGAAAAAGTTCCCCACAAAATTAGTTATGTGGTGATTTAAAAAGTTTTAATATTGCAAATAAATATTAAAAATGATAAATATTAAAAAATTTAATATTAACATAAAAAAATAATACAAATTCTCAGTGGCAGAGCCAGAAATTTAATACATGGGGCACATTTATATGTTTAAAGCAACAAAAATTTAATATCATTACCTTTTGTGATAATACACTTCTAATTTTTTAAGAATCTACACTAGTATGTATCTTATTATTTACAATCAAAAAGAGAAATATATAACATTAATATGATATTATTTTAATTAAATGAGGCATGAGCTATCACGTGCATGCAAAAAGAGTGAACAGATGAGTACATAATGTTAGAACTTGATGGGGTGGGGTACAATTTATTATCCCACAATTTTTTCCACATTTTCTCTAATAAATGCAACATATTATTAATTTTTTCCTCCAATCTAGACCTGTCAACAGAACAAGTCAGGTCTGGACCCGAACCCACCCCGATTAGGCGGGTATGGGAAAGGTTGTTCTGCACCCGTACTCGTATACCGATTGACCCGTATACCCATTTAGTAAATGGGTCGGGTCTTATTTTACTTAAACTAGACCTGATTATTCATTTACCCGTTTCAACACCTAAATATAAATATCTACCTTGAAAATTGAAAACTTAGATATTATATTATCAATTTTAGAACAGAACTTTTTATTTGATGTTCCCCTTCATTTGAGAAATTGCAGAGTTTATATTCTTCAACTATTGCTATTTTGAGGTCCATATTGTGAAAATCACACCCACATCTCTATTTAGGAGACCTCTGTTTTTTTTATTTATTAATTGAACTGTTTCGGTTGTGGGTAAACAGATTTGGACCCGCAGGTACAACGAGTCCAGGTATAGGAACACACCTTCTGGACCTGCGGATAAACGGAATGGGTATGGTACCCTCTTGGATAAACGGGTCCGGGTCTGATACCATCTGTACCCGCCTCGAACCTGACCCGTTGACAGGCCTACTTCAATCCAAGGGGCACGGCCGCACGTGCCCGAGCTGGCCCCACTTAGATCCGCCCTTGATTACTCCCTAATTATGTTAGCATTTTACCTTATTACCTCTTCTTTCTTTACCTGTGTTGATCCAAGTTACTCAGTAACCTTCTAGCCTTACTTTTTTTCTTTGTTTTATTGATATTTAATTTAGTGCTCATACTATTTTTTCTGCAAAGAATTTCTCTTTTAAAGTTTTTATTCAATGCTATTTGGTTACTCTTCTCACTCATGCAACTAGGACAAAGCAGGAATCATTAACTGAGGAGCGAGTATAAAAGTTTAAAGAAAATGAATTCAAAAATGAAATAACTAAATCATTAAAGTACAGAATATAATTCAACAAAAACTGTGCAACGCAAAAATTATTGTAATATTCAACAAAAATGATTAATAATATAATTTTATAAAATTATTCTTGGAGTAAATAGTTTATAACAACTCAATTGCATTGATGTACCAATTCATAAAGAGAAAATTACATTGAGTTTAAAACAAGAATAATAAGAATAAAAAAATAGTTAATCGACACGTGATATAACTATAACTAATTAGATGTTTCTTTTCACTTATTCGTCTTTGAATAATCTATTCATAATAGCTAGTAAGAAAAATTAATTTCTAAAAGTAACTAAAAATAGATAAATTTTGGGCCAGGAGATAAAGAAAGAGAATGATTACAACTCGGGAATAAGAAAAAAGCACATGTTAAAATATTATTTGATATTTGAGTAATTAGTTAATTACTTATCTTATTCCTTGTATTTTCCTTATAAAGAAATGATGATTTATGAGTTCAAATCCCATATTTGAATTTTACATGCCTCTTCCTAATATTTCGGCTAAAATGAGGGAGTATCTATAATGTTTTTTCCAAGTTACCTCGTAATCATAGAATTTTTAGAAAAAAGTTCTTTCTTGTAAAAGAGAAACATTAGGAAGTTCACATTTGAGAGAGGGAAGGGGTTGTTATTATTAATCTCCTAACTTATAACTTTTTAGAAAATTTAGAGGGGCAGCCGCCCTTGCACTTCCTTCATTTTCTTGCATGCAACTCCAAATATTAATACAAATTTATAATTTACTATTTTAATTAATTTTTAACAAATTTATAATTTAATATTTTAATTAGAATTTTATCAGGGCAATATTTAAAAAATTTAATTTTGAAAAATAATTTGAAAAATCGACCTCTCTCAAAAAAGTTTCAAATATCAACCGATGACATGCCATATCGGCGGCGGGCAATTCACCCCGTCATCATGACGCCTGTGCTGGCAAGAGGTCAGCTTTTGTCCGTTCGAGATTGTCAATCCTGGACGAACAAAAAATTTTTTAAGTTTTTTGGTTTGTCTAGAGTTAAAAACCCGAACAAATAATGAGAATTATTTTTAGCCGAGTGAGCTTTGTAGGGGGTTGGCAACCCCAGACAAAGCATAGAATTAACTTAGACTTTTCAAATTAATTGGATTACAGAAAGTTATTATCATTAGGTCATCGTGGTAGAGTGATAAGTATTCTCACCTATTACACAGGTGACCTGGTTTAATCCCCGATAATGGCAATTTTTTTTATTTGTAACAAAAAAATTCTTAAAAAAAAAAAACCAATCTATCGGATTTGAATCAGCAACTAAGATTTGTTTGAAGGATTGCAAACTTTACCAACTGAGCTAAGATTGGATTAATGTACAACACACAAACAGAAATAGCTAAAAAAAGAATAAAAACCTAAAAAAAGTCTTTGTTCGAAGTTGGCAACCACATACAAAGAAAACCAGTTTAAAAAAAAAATAAAATTCTTCATCCAAGGTTGGCAATGTTGGCCCAATGGCCTTCCACTCTAGTTTTGATGATGATCAACACTCATGTAGTTATGTTTACTAATATTCTTGTGTTTCTAAGTTTCAGATCATTAACAGGATATTAGTTGGTGATTAGCTTCAACAAGATGATTAGAAGCTTATCATGGTGATTCCGGTGCCAAAGCTTAAAGATCATACCTTTACACTTGGAGAATCACGGAGTTTTGGAGCAAGTCTACTTGAAGATGAAGATCGTCAAGAAGACTTAGGTATCCTAGTTTAGATAAAGTTTTAGATCCTTATTTGTAAAGCTTAGTTTAGTTGATATGCTCAAGTGCACAAAACACACACGTTTCATGATTTAGTTTTTGGTTTTCATGAATAATAGATCAAAACAAGTTTACCTTATACCTATGTATATTAGATATGTTCTAGATATACATACATGCTTTAAACTTGCTAGACAAACTTATTTTGACTATCCTATTCATGTTTTGGAAAAATCAAGTTTGATAAAAATACAAGTTTTGTTTTTGATAAAATTGGCAAGACACAAAAATGAATTGATATGATTGATATATGTCTTGAAATTTTTATCACAAGTTTGGTTATCAAAGTAAAATGATAAAATAAGTTTTAGAAAAACATATTTTTAGAAAAACAGTTTTTATTGTGATTAAAACTATTTTTAGATTTACTGTGATTTTATGGGATTTTTATTGAGTGAAAAGACCTATTTTCAAATCCCGTATCTGTGCAGAACTGAGGACTGGCTGACAGGCCAAGTCGGTCGACCGGACCGGTCGACCGCACCATAGGCCGGTCGACCGGGACGGTCGACCGACGTGCACAAGTCTGTGCACGTTTTGGTGTCTCTGGGACGGTCGACCGGGCCGGTCGACCGAGATGAGAGTTCTGCTCTCAGGATGTTTCGGTCGACCGGGCCGTCGACCGCTATTGCCCAACGGTCACATTTTTGACCGTTGGCGGTCGACCGGACCGGTCGACCGGCAGTCTGTCAGACTGCCAGCTCAGCCTAACGGCTAGTTTTGTATAGGGGCTATATAAACCCCATCTCTTTGGGGATTTTGGCCAAGTTTTTTAAGAGAAAAAATACTAGTTTTCTGAAGTGTTTAAAAGAGTTTTCAAAAGAGTTTTAAGTGCAAAAACTTCTCATCTTTATTTGTTTTGGGTTTTTGGAAAATCAAAGAAAACTAGGTTTTGGGATTTTGATTTGGTATTTCATTTTCTATCATATACAAGAGATTTCCCAAGTAGTTTTTCTTTGTTGCTTGTTTCCAAAAACACTTTGATTCCACACTTGAGCTATATCTTCTATCCTAAACTATTTAGGATCTTGTTTTGTGGAAAAAGAAAAAGGAAAGAGGTTTGTGGTTGAAATATACCACTTGTTGTAAGCCCTTCATTTCTTGAGTTGCTCCCTCTTTGGTAGAGGTGGAGATTGTTGTATTGGGTTGTTGGTTTGGATCCCTCTTCGGTAGAGGTGATTGAGTTTGGTTGTAGACCTCTTCGGTAGAGGTGTGTGGATTGGTTGTTGTATTGGCTACGGGCCTTACCCCTCGGTTGTGAAGTGGTTGTTTGAGAGAGGAGTTTGGTACTCCTAGAGTTGTAAGAAATCCTCTTTGGTAGAGGTTCCCTCGGTGGGAGTTGAGATAGTGGAAATCCTACACGGTGGTGTAGGCGGGGATGTAGAGCAAGGTGCTCGAACCTCGAAACAAATCTCGGTGTTTGCGTATTGATCCATTGTCTCTCTAACTCTCTCTCTTATATTTGTGCAAAGCATCATATTCATATCATATCATATTTGCTTGTGTTGTGCATATTTCATATTGCCTTGCATTTATTCATATTGCTATTCATTCTTATATGCTTGGCTTGATTGTGTGTATTTTATATTGCTTGGATTGCTTGTGTGTGTGTGCCTAACTTATACTCATCCAACAAGAGCTTCACATAGCACCTCAACCCATTTCAAGGGAATCAAGGGGAGTTAGTCCAGAGCCTCGCAAGGGGAATTCGGCTACACTTGTTGTATTGTATTAGTTTGTGCATAATTTGCATTAGCTTCCGCATTTAGCGCACTTAGTTTGCATTTAGTTTCTTAGATTAGCACTTACACCTATTCACCCCCCTCTAGGTATTTTTCAGGCAACCCCGGACAAAGAAAACCAGTTTAAAAAAATAAAATTGCTTTGTCCAATATTGACAACCCTGGACAAAGAAAACCTACTGAAGAAAAAAGTAAATTGTATGTTCGAGGTTGTCAACTCAGGACATAGAAAATACCAACCTCCGCCAACGCGGCCGCCGACACAGCGTATAAGAGATCGGTTTTTGGAATTACTTTTGGGGGAGGTAGGTTTTGGAATTATTTTTAAAATTTGTATTTTTTTTTTGAAAAATTGGCCTTTTTGTCATGATTACTTTTTTTTAAATTATTGAATGAAAAAAAAGTAAACAACTAATACCGAGTGAACGAAATAAATATTGTGGGGGACTGGCTAACATATAATATGATACTGTTGGAGATTAATATTCAAATACAACATTTGTTTGGGATTTAGACCTAAAAAACTCTTTTCTAAATAACCAAAAGTTTGGGGTATACATAAATAGGCCTTTTTTGGGATATATCAACAAGAAAAAATAACAATAATGAAGGTCAAAAATGTAATTAAAAGGAAAAAAAAAACAAAAAGGGACAAGAATGGCGGGAAATCTCAACCAGGAACCCACTTCGTCGCTCAAAAAAATGAAAGGGTAAAAAAAAAAAAAAAAAAAAATTAGAGAGAGAGAGAGAGAGATGTCGAGCTTCTCGTTCCCCGAGCGCTCGGTGTCGGAGATCATCTCCGTCCTCGGCGACTCGCACATTGCCGCCCTCAAGCCTGACAATCTCTCCAACCCCACCGCCGAAGTCGTCTGCTCCCTCTACGCCAACTTCCTCTCCTGCGTCGACCCCCTTGAGTGCGCTCCCCCTTCCCCCAAAAGCCCTAACCCTAACCCCAATTTCTCCCCCAAAAGTGAACCCCCTCAAAACCCTAAACCCTAGCTCTAATTCGTATTCTTCTTTGTTTCCAGGGACATCTCTGACGGTCAGATCGGATTCGCCGCGCTGGGGCTGCTCGACAATCCCGATCACCCCGACGACTCTATTCGGATCCTCAATCTCTATCGCAAGACCAAGGACATGCTCGCCTCCATTCGATACCCTAACTTCACGCTTCGGGATCTGTTGATGCCCGACGGCAAGCGGACCGTTAAGATTCTCAGCACCGTGGTCAATTTTCTATTCTACAGGTTGGGGATTTTTGAACTCTAGGGTTTTGGTGTTTTTGTCGGTGACCCCCTTGCTTCTGGTGTTTGTGAGATTTTGCGTCAATTTATTATATTGTGAATTCTGATGGTTATATTGGGCGCCGTCAATTTTCTATGCTACAAGCAAATCGTTTTTGAATTAGGAATTCATTTTTTATCTGCAACCTCATTTTCGAGACGTTTGTGAATGCCACTGTGTTTTTATGCTACAAACAAATTTCGCCCATAATTTTTTCCCTCAAGCTTTTTGGTGCTGTCAAGTTATTATACTATGGGCAAAATATCCCCAAATCATATACGACGAAGGAATTTTGAAATTATGGTTTCAGTTTTCTTTTTTCCCCTTCTTTTCTGAGTGGAGTGGTTTCAATTTTGTTTTTAAGAGTGTTCGGTGCAATGTAATCAAAACCAACCGAAAGGACCGTTACTCGTATAGCCATCTGTCTGTTTTTCTTCATCGGCGCGAGAGAAAGTAGCCACGATGGTGACACGAGAGAGAGAGAGAGAGAGAGAGAGAGAGAGAGAGAGAGAGAGAGAGAGAGAGAGAGAGAGAGAGAGGCCTGTCTCCCCCCTTCCTCTCTCACCTCCCCCTCCTTCCTCTTTCTTCTCTCCCCCCACCTCCTTCTCCACTTGGCGGTGGCCGAATGGTCGGTTTCCACCGCTGACAGCGGTATGCTAGTCTATCTTCGACATTATACATGGTTTTCTCCAAATGAGATAAAAAGGAGGTAGGCTTAGGCTTATGTTTTGATATATCTTTAAAAGCTAGTATTATGTTAATGCATTGTCATCAATTTCTTCGGTATAAATAAAAACTTACCCAAAGCTGTTAGTACCAGGGAAGAAAAGCTAAACATGCTGCAACCAATTTTTGACCAGTTCTCAGACTACGGCAATAAGAGGACAGAGCTTGAAGCAAAGATTGCTGAGGTTTTCATTTCATCTCCAGTTCTTCTGCGACATCCTATCCATTTATTGCTGATTTTGGAAACAACAGCAAAAAATAAGAACAGAAAATAAAAGAAAAGTAACTTGAATCGGGAATGCAGCTAAACAAGGAAATAGTGGACAATGAGATGGCACGCCAGTTGGAGGAGCCCATAGTCCAAGAGGTGGACACGGAGGTCAAAAAGTTGAAGCAAGACATACAGAATTATAACAAGCAGCAGATGTCTTTGAAGACAGTGGCCAAAGGGCTGAAAGAGAAGACTGAGGCAATCATAGAGAAGGTTTGCTCTCTTACCACTGAAATATTTTCTGCAAACGGATTGATTGGTTTGGTATTGCTGTATGCTTAACCGGATGCTTAACTGGGCAATTTGTTTTGTTTAGTAGGGAGAAATATGTTTAGACATACGAAACATACTTATAATTGCATGAAGAAAGTAGCATACTCCACTTTTGGCATCTAACAAATCAAAAAGATGCATCGTATTAAGCATCTTAAAAGAACCTACGAGCAGCAGAAAAAGAGGCATAATCTCAATTTGTTTTCATGAAAAATTTCTGGTTGTTTTTAAATAAAAAACTAAGGGACATGCTAATTTAGCATGTAAATTTATTGTTAACAAGCATTTAAGTGCAACACTTCTGTGATAGAAAATATTCCAAGAACATAAGTACTTAGGTTTTCAAACCAAACTCTGAGGGATTCTTTACATCCAAAATAGCTATATATTGTCTCTTGTCAGACCCTAGATTTATTTATTTATTAATTAATTTCTTTTTTTGGTTTGATACCCTTGAATACGTTGTGCAACTCTTTTCCCTTGAAGAAACATGTTTTTGACACCTTGATAAACACACAGAGGTCCACATGCATTGGTCAGGTGTAAAGTTTGATGTACTCTATTTGAATAGGGAAATAATGTTATTGCAGTTGCGCTAAGTTGAGCTCATGAGTTTGAGGGAGCATTTGAGACCCAAGCATGTTTTCAGTTCAGGGTTAGCACGCTCCGGTCATTATCACGCCTATGAGACAACTCAAGGGAGACAAGTCACGTTACGTATTCAGTTAATGATGATTATCATTCCAATGGATTTGAGTATTTCATCAGCTAAGTTAAAGTTATTTTCATGTCAAACTGGATTGTATTTTTTCAAATCTGTTGTTATATTCCATGAGCATTGCCGAACACAGAATTTGAGTAGTCCATGCTGCTTGCAGAAAGTTCACATAAACAAAGAGCACGAATGACTTTCAAAGAACTCTTTGAAATGTTCCTGCACGCCAACTCTTATTTTCATCATGTTTTATATATGTATATATGATGCTTATGGAAGCATAGTTTTGTCAATTATTCATGACTTTTCTGAAGACTTAATAAAAGATGTGTGGCTGAGTGATGTAGATGGCTTGTTTAAGTTAATATCAGTGAACTGATTTGAGATTTTTCTATGTCTTGGCTCAAATTTGTGGCTGTTTTCACATTACATTCATTAAATGGTGATCTTTAGGGACATGTTGTAAAATGTCCTAATGATAGAAACTAGAGGGGAAGTACACATGGAGCCAGCTGCATCATTTTTATTTATTTATGAGAAAACTATTATTTTATTGTTGCTATACAAATTTGTAAGCTGAAAATGATAACAATACATCTCCGTTTCTCTTCTATTAATTCTATGTTATAATCATTTGATCATGTGCCGGTGCTGATGAGGCGTGATCTCACCGATTATCAATTTATTTCTAGCTTTTTTGATGTTAGAAGGAACTACTCATTTAGGCCTAAATTTGGCAAGCGAGTTTGCAAAACTGCGGTTTTGTTTAAGTTATATTGAAACTGAGGTAGTTTCATTCCCTTTGGAGTTTTGAAAATTTTAGTTGGAGCAGAGGTTCCGAAAACTGGTTCGGAGACAAATTTGTATTTGAAACTGAGGTTTGGGAAACTCCAAAATGGCTGCCAAATGCATCTTTTGGGATAGAGTTTAGTTAACTCCGAAATGGTTGCCAAGGGAGCATGGTCTCAACTTTTAGAGTTTGGCTCTCAAACCCCATGAAACCCCGGTTGGAGAAACCAAACCCCCATAGCCTAATTAGGCCTTAGAAATTACCGAATTAGAAGACTAATTATATAAATTCTTGCTCAAAAACCAAGAGACTGAGTATTTGAAAGCTATGCTGATTCTGAAAAAAAAAATTGTTAGCTAAACTAGTATACCGCGTTTGCGGTGGGAAACTGATCGAATTCCACCGGTAAAGAAGAGGAAGAGGGGGGGGGGGGGGGGGGGGGCGGAGAGGGAGTGGGGAGGAGACTAAGGGAAGGGAGGGCCGTTGCTGCTATGACTTCTCTCTCTCTCTCTCTCTCTCTCTCTCATGGACGGGCAAAGTTTGTGAAGGAGTCACGGGAGAAAACCTCCCTTCGGTCGGTTTTGACAAGACTAGAAAAACAAACAAACATTAAACTCAATGAAATTTACTTCCTTGTGCCTACCATTTCTACCCTACCGGCTACCGCCCTATCAAATCTCAAAGTTTATCTGATAAGCTAATGACTTATTGTCTAACGAAGGTGCATATTTCCATGTAATTTCCATTTCCTGCTTGAGGAATTTAGCAGTGTTAATAAGCCATGGGTATGTGGAGGGAGAATGTTAGAAACACTTGCAGTTGTATTTGTATACAGTTGTCACATCTTATCATGAGATTACATAACTGAGTATGAATACAAGGTATTTGCCCTCATTAGCATGCGACTTCTTGCTGCATACTGTAATGTCTCAAAATATTTTATTTAATGTTTTAGAAAATATGTTAAAAACTTTATGGCAACTTGTCATTTAGCTGGTAAGTAACCTGTGTTTAATTGTTTAATAAACTAATTGGAGTGCAAGTTTAGATTGCTTAGACCTGGCATTAGTTGCAACTTCAAGGTTTTTCTTTTTGAAGATCAGCTTGTTATTTCTTTAAATTAATTGTGACTGTTGTTTTGGAGGTTCGACTGTCATGGATGCTGTTTTGTTTTTTGATAGAAGAGTCAGTATATTATTTGATAGTTTGATTTATTTGGACATCAGCAGTTAATCTTTTAACCACTTTATCCAGATTTCTCAAGCTGATTTTGAACTGGTGAAAAATGTACAAGAAAATTCCAAATTGCTCTCTAAGATTGTTCAATCGCCAGATAAGCTACAGGTGCATTCTATTTCTCTTACATAATTAACTTCAGATTCCATAGCATTTTTACATGTTCGATGCAACAAAGACTTTTAATTTTCATGATTCAGTTCAGATATTTATATATTGGATAAACTATGTCATCAGTTCAACCTAATATCCACAATTGTTAATTGGTTCAGTCGGCACTGCTTTTTCCTGTGAACAATTTACCAGGCATCCTTAAATGTAATTAGTCTGCAATATTTCCTGATAAAACCTTTTGTTTTGGCGGTCATTTCAGTTGAGCACAAACCTTTCCTAGTGAACCATTGGCATATCATTTAATCACAAATGGGCTTAGGCTGCAAAGTTTCATCAAAAATCTGGTCTTTTTGTCATGCCAATTGGCTGCTGACCTTGCTGGCAGATACTGCCAATTTCTTCATCACAAGTGGATCTTGCTAAAATGATAAAAAAAATTGAATTTGCTTTCTCTTTTCTGCTAACTGTTTATGATGTTTCAATTTGTTTAAGATTATCCTAAGCCACATATATTTTATATGTCATGATACTACTGCTCATGTGTTGTTTTCTATGTTTTTTGTGTCCTACTAATATGTCAAGTCATGAATTATTATTGTTCTTGGCATGTACAATATGGTGAAACAAAGTTATGATTTACTCTCAAGTTAGTGGCTCTAACCTGTCTCTACAGTCAACGTGACACTTGTCCAGTTTGTGACTTAGTACGAAGAGACACTGATATATCAGGTTTGTGATCAGAAGTCACATGCTTAATCAAACCAAATATGGATCACAAGTTACTTGTTTTGATAATTGAACTTTACATTAGGGTTTCTGTGTATATTCCTACGGGACAAAGTGGTGACCTGCCCCTAGTTGGTACCTGTGTTTAAAAGATGCTAGGAGCCTCTGTATGCTAGAGCCACTGCTAAGGTGCGGCCTATTAATATATAAACAAAAATTGCAAAGGGAGAAGAAGAGATAGCAGCAACAGCAGCAGCAGCAGAAGAGAAGAAACAGAGAAGAAGAACAAGCAGAGAAGAAAAAGAGACAGCAGCAACAGCAAGAGATAAGAAGGGAGAAGAAGATGAGATGATAGCAGCAGCACCGAAGAAAAAGACGTAGAGAAGAAGAGGAGCTATCAGCAGAAGGAAGAAGATGCCGAGAGGAAGGAGAAGAAATAGCAGAGAGAAAAGAAAAGGAGATTGGGGAAGGGGAAAAAAAAATTATAAAATGGGGTTGACTTGTGCTAAAATAAAAATAGGAAAACTATAAAATTACATATCTCTGTCATGTCAGGGGGGATGAGTTTGTTGGCGGTGGGTTTCACAATTGGGGGCTAGGTTTTCAAACTTTTTTGATTAGGAGAGATAATTAGTCCGCCTGTTTGCAAATTATATAGAAAAGTGCACTTAATCAGGCACCGGCTTCCCAGACCGCGTCTAGTCTTCAAGGCTCTAACACCTGAATAGGCCTTACCGTTTATGGGGGCATCTGGGGTGGGCGTGGGGTGAGTGGGTGTGTAAACCCACTTTCTTTTAAGCAGCAACGAAGTATGACATATAAAAAACTAATTGAGATGTCATGTTCCCGATCTGCATAAGCAAACACAAGTACTTCAACACATACAATGCACGTGGACACATGACATGCGTGTTAGGTGTTTGTGTGGCCAGAAGTTTTTTGCACAGGAACCTTTGAAAAGTTTTACAGAGACTTATATGTAGGTGTATGTGCAAATATGCATGCAGTTGAATATCATATAATCTCTACATATAATGTGAGGAGGAGGATGCCCTCCAGCTGCCATATTCACTTGTTCAAAAGAAAATTTGATGGCCCCATGTCCCTTAATAAAGAAAGGATTTTTTTTGTTTCTTACGTTGCCTTCTTGATTCCTGATCATCAACCATTCACTAATTTCTGCACAGAAACAGCAAATGCGCTTGTTTTATCATGGTGGTATGCACCAAATATCATACCCTTCTAGCTCAAAAATTGCACATGCATAGCATGTGCAAAACTAGTCTATATAATCAATCACCTAAAGTTTGATAAAATTAACTTGGACCTTTACTTTACATGTTGTGACTTGAGATCTTTATCAACAAGAAAAGTGATCTTTAACTTGTACCTCTTCTTGAAGTGTTGAAACCCAATAGTGATCTTTAACTTTTCTCCAAAAGGAAAAAAAAAAGTGTTTTTAACTTGATATGATGGCTTAATGTGTCTTAACGTGTCCTGGAAAGTCCTTAACATGGTTTGAAATATTGCCCGATACTGGTATCTACAACCAATACAGGTATGGCCGATACAACCGATATGATACCAATAATGCTAATATGACTGAGATGAGGTGGCTGATTATTGATGATATTGCCAATTTTGATACCGAAAACCTACAGACCGTACTGATGACCATACTGACATTTCAAACCTTGTTTCTTATCCAAGTTTTTGGGTTTGTGTTTGACAGATCAAAACACTAAAATGCGAATTGTCTTGTTAATGCTGCATAAAACTTTATCTAGTTGTGTATAATTGTTGGTAAGTAGGTTAGAATGAATAACATTAGAAGGAACTATATTCAACATGGTCCATTCTTACTTTACTGCTTCTTTGGAAGGTACTTGGCTTTCTAAATTGATATTTTTTAAAATGCATGTAATTGTATGTTAACAATGTGGTACAATTTAGGTTGGCGTTGCAATCTCATTGCTAGCAATTTTATAATGTTCTAGAAACTAATGCAACAAATTTCGAGCTTTTTCTTCTTGATGCATTGTCTGTGTTAGCAAATAAACCCAAAAACATAATAATTCATTAGTAAGAGATCAATTTATATGGGTTACAAACTAGGATATGGGTAATGGGTCAAAGCCCAATAACCCACTACCCAATATCTAATATTTACTGACGCTCCCCCTCAAGCTGAAGCATAGATACCTATCATGCCCAACTTGCTACATAAGTTAGAAAATATTTGTGGTGAAGCCACTTTGATAAGAAGATCTGCCAATTGCTTTGAGGATAGTGTAAACGGGAGAGAAACTACTTTCTTGGTCCAAGCATTCTGACCAAATGACAATCAATCTCAATCCCTGATCAAATGACAGTCAATCTCAATGTGCTTAATCCTCTTATGAGACATAATTTATAGTAATATCGATTGCTGACTGATTATCATAATTTGCTGACTGATTATCATAATATATAGACATAGGTCCATGCTTTTTAAAACCAAGCTCCATCAATAGATTTTTTTAATCACATCATCTCGCAAGCACTATGAGTCATAGCTCTATATTCAGCCTCTGTACTAGATCGAGATATTATATTTTATTCGTACTCCAAGTCACAAGTTTTCTCCAATAAAAATACAATATCCGGTAGTAGATTTTCTATCCCACTTGTCTCCAGCATAACCAGAATCTGAATACTCAGAAATGTGTGCATGTCCATGTTTTTTGTACAACAGATTTTTTCCTGGAGTTTTTGACATAATCAGAATCCTTAATGCAGTTCCTTAATGAGCCTCTCTAAGTTGATGCATGAATCTACTCATTTCCCAACAACAAAGGTATATCCAACCTAGTAACTGTGAGATATATTATTTTTTCAATCAATCTTCAATACCTTCTTGGATCATCATGGACGAGATTACTATCAAACCATAAATTCATATTGGCTTTCTTTAGAATACTGGCTGATTTGCACTCCAAAAGTCATGTCTCCTCCAGAAGATCTAGAGCATACTTCTATTGAGAAAAAAGAACACTATATTTTTTATGTGCAATCTCAATCCCAAGAAAGTATTTAGGTTTACCCATGTTTTTTTCACAAAATGACGTCTAAGTTACTTTTTGTTTCCACTAGGCCAGCTGAATCTCTCCTATTTAGTAGAATATCATTACCTTATACTGGCAGAATTACTAAGCCATACTTAGTGCGCCGAACGAAGACAGAGTGATCTGAGTGACAATAATGAAAATCAATGCCAGAAATAGTGATGCTAACTTTCTCAAACTATACCCATGGACTCTGCTTGAGTCTGCATATTGCCTTCCTTAGATGACAGACTATTTTTCCCCAAGCATGGAGGTTGTTTCATATATACCTCCTCTTACAAATCACTATACAAGAAGGCATTCTTGACATCTAGCCGGAACAAGCGCCACAACAAATTGACATCAAGATAATAGAATTATGATGGAGTTCAACTGAGCAACTAGAGAAATGTCTCAAAATAGTCCACGCCATAGGTTTGAGTATAACCTTTGGCAATAAGTCTGACCTTATGCCAATCCACTAAACCATCGGGTGATATTTTAAGGTGTAAACCCATCGACAATTGACAACATCTGTGTGCAGAGATCAATTCTCAAGTTTTTCGAGAAACAAGAGCATTTAGCTTCACATTCATTGCCTGGTTTCAGGCAGATAACAATATAGCCTTCTCACATGACACGGGTTTAGATATAGAAGACAAGGACATGACAAACTGGTAAAAAGAGGTATTAAGGCGATCATGGAAAATAAACTGGGAAATAGGATGAACAGTACAAGATCATTGACCTTTGCGTAGGGCAATAGGAACATCAAGATCAGAGGAAGGTGCTCGGACCTTCTACTGGAGAGGAGTCGTCGGGACTTGTTCAGAGATAGAAGCTTTTACCGATGAGTGTAGACATGTCTGAAATCTTTTTCTCGAGGCTTTGGTGCAGGTGGCTCTGTAGTGTCTTCCGGTGACACTGACGAAGAGATATTAGGAACATGAGCAGATGAAGATAATGGAACAGATGGTGGAAGAGGGATAAAATCTGATGCAGTAACTGGACTCTATGGAGATAAGTATGGAACAAACTCAAAAACGTGACATCTGCAAACACAAAGTACTTTCTTTTTTAGGACTTTAGCACAAGTATCTTTTCTGAGTTTGAGAATATCCAATAAAAGACACATTTTATAGACCGAGGAGATAGTTTATCCAAACTAAGAGACAAGTCCTGAACAAAACACGTATAGCCAAAAACACAAGTTATGGAAAAAAGTTTTTTGGTAGGATAAAGGTTAGAAAATGGAACTTGACCATTAAGAACAAACGAGGGCATCCTAATAATTAAATAGCAAGCACTTAACACAACATCAGATCATAAATTTTTGGAACATGCATATGTATCATCATGGTTCTAGAGATGTGTCTATGCTTGCGTTCAGCAACATCATTCTGTTGGGATGTAAGAGCAAGAAGTTTAATGAATAATCTCATTTTAGAATAAAAAGACATTATTTTTCATATATTCTAAGGCATTATTAGTACAAAGCACATGAATAGAAGTAGAAAATTAATTTTTTTTATTTCATTAAAAAAGAAGTCAGTAACAATGGAAACTTCAGACCTCTCTTTTAGTAAATACAACCAAGTCACCGAGAGAAGTCATCAAAAAAAAAAGAAAGTATCTAAAGTCTTTAACTGAAGGCACTCGATTAGGACCCCAAATATTTAAATGGACTAACTCAAACGCAAAAATACTGCAGTTATTGACACGATTCTGATAAGTGGCACGGTGATGTTTGTTTAACTGATAAGACTCACAAGCTAAAGTGAAAACAGAAGCTTCAATGGAATTATAGACCACAACTTTTGCACAGAAGGATGACCTAGACCAGGCTGACATGCAACTAAGCCAGTAGGGATCACTCGGTCGTCTAAATAGTACATGGCTCCTTTTCATGCCCCGAACCAATATTCCCACTCGACAAGTCTGAAAATACTATGGAAAGAGAACAAATTATTTTGTAGTTATTTTGTTTAGTAAACTAATTATGGATAATAGGCTAATAGAAAATTTTAGAACATATAGGTTATCAGTAAGATTTAAGGATGAAATTGCATGAACTGCCATATTGCCTAATACATGTGACTGGATACCATCAACAATATTGACAGAAGAAAATTTATTTGAAAGTTTTAACGGAACAAATTTTTTCTTAATACCCGTCATATTAGATGATGCTCTTGAGTCTTATATCCAAGGCTTTTGAGGAGAGGCTATATAAGCATTCATATCTGAAGAGGATGCGTGAGTCGCTGAATAACTGTTCTAAGAGAACTCGAACTGACGCAGTCTATCATACTTCTCCTGTGAATGAACAACAATGGGGAGCTAGAATAACTGAGTGTTGAAGCTTCGAGTATGAACATGGACAATATCACCAGGGGCAAAAGTATCGGTATCAACCAACTGTGGCCATTCAGGGCGACCAAACTTCTCCCAGCACTTCTAAGAGATCTGGTTATTCCTCCAATAATGTTTACATTGCCTGGGCCCCTTATCAGCAATAATTTGTCTACCACCATAGGAACCACAACCTCCTCTAAATGAACCACGTCCTCCAAAATCACGGCCGCGACCACGACCACGACCTCTGCCACATCTTGAGATCATGGCGGATTGCTCAATAGACGGTGCAGGTGAACATCAGCTCCAGTAAAAACGCGCATAACTCTGGATAAAGTAGCAGTCAAAGTGGGAATAGTATCTATCAGAGCCTAGGTTCATACCTGGTGTGGGTAACCACCTGGGTCAATGCTTGGGCTCTTACCAACAGTACAATCAGATTCAGATTCAAGCTAGTCTGTATCTGAATTTGGGATTCCAGTAACGAGTACAAGAATACACTGTCCTTGACAATTCATTCCTTGACTCTTTTGTATTCCTTCCTTACAGTTGTCAACCAGAATATCCGATTGCCTTCTCTCTTTCTTTGCATCTTATTGTTTCCAATCCGTTAGTGTGTGTACTACAATACTTCTTCATCCCGAGTTCTTTATAGATATCAGAGTGCGCAGCGGAAGTGTCGTGGACCCATAACATTTCGGCTTTGGGGTTGGAAATATTGCTCTCTCACCTGATTTGAAATTTCGAGGACGAAATTTTTTTGTAAGGTGGGGAGAAATGTAACCCTCTGATCCCTGGTGTACGTATCACCGTATCAGTACGCGATACGACGTACAAAATTGATTTGACCTCCGTAGTAGTCTGATTGAGCTGCTTTCAGTTTCAAAAATCATTTTCTAATATTTTAATTTTTCAGGATTTTCTAGAATTTTTCTGGATTATTTTGGAAAATCTCTGTAGTCGGTGTCGACCGATACCGATAATCGGCTTTACGATTTTTAATTCATAAACAGAGTAGAATTTTGAGAATCCGCTTTCACCATGTGTCTTAGACTCGTATTATCTACGTTATGGTATTTTTGGGGATTTTTCTGAATTTATCGAAAATCCGGCTAAACCGGTGTCGCCCGGTATCGGCGAGACACTCCGGGATTTTTAATTTGCAAATCATATTGAATTTCTTCAAACCGTCTTCATATTATGTCTCAGGATAATATTCTCTATTTTCTGTAATTTTTGGGCACCGTTCGGAACTGGTCGAATTTTGGGTCAATATAATAATAATAATAAATTAATATTTTAATCCTTTTCTTTTCCTTTATTTGCTTTCTTCTTCTCCACGCTTCCCCACCGCCTCTCCCAACCGCCATACTGTAGCCTCCCCCCTCTTTAAAAACCCATCTCTCTCTCTCCTCTCCCCCATTCTCTCCCGTTCCCTGAGCGACCGCCGGCCTGGGCGGGCTGAGCCGCCGCCGGCGAGGCCGGGCTGGCCGCCGCCGGCGAGGCCGGCTGGCCGCCGCCAGCCCTTGGCCCTCCTCTTTTTCTCTCCCTCCATATCTCTCTCTCTCCCGGCGACCTGACTGACGGCCAGGCGCCGGCGGCCGAGCGGCGCAGGGCCGGCAGTGGGGAGGGGGGAAGCACCAGCCCCCCTAATCTCTCTTTCCCACGATGGTTGGCCGGAGCGGCGTCGGAGCATCGCCAGAGCGGCGCCGGCGCCGGGGGGACGGCCGCGCCACCGCGCGGCTGGGCGGCGGTGGCCGCGCCAGCCGCAGCAGCCGCGGGCAGCAGCAGCTGCTGCTGCGCTGCTGCCGCCGCCGCCACGCATGTGTGGGGAAGACAACCCAAACGGGTTTGGTTTTGGGTTTAACCAAACCCGACCCGCTTGTACCCAACCCGACCCAATAAAGTAACAACTTCATTTTAGCCCCTGTAACATTTTAAATTACTTTGGGGCCCTGAAAAATTACAAATAGCCCCCTGAATATTTGCAGTTATTACATATCTAACCTTTTATATCGGTTTTGGTTTTCGAGCGATATCGGGAGCATCCGGACTCCGATTTGGACGATTCTGGATCCGTTGCAATCGTGGGAAAGAGAGCTACCTTCTCATGACCAGTTTGTGAGTGTTTTTCTTTTCTAAATTATATTTTTATCATGTTTAGTGAAAATGCTTGATTGCTTCCTTAATAAAACGTGATTACTGCATTTGGGAAATTCTTGTAATTAAAACATAATAAAACCTGATACGGGATGATTGGTTAGTTAACGAGATTTCTGAAGTTAATCATGTTCCTGAGTAAAACGTACCACTAGACACTGTTACCTCATGGATCACTATTATGGTTCCACAATACAGCTACATGTCCACTGATACTCGTTTGGTTATACCACACGGCTACATGTACACCAAGACACGCGTACTTCATTATACAGGATCTTGTCACTATTCCACTATCACCCTTACCGACCCACTGGTACACTAAGCACTGTAGTGCATGTAGATATCAGTTACACTGAATATCGGTATTTCCTGTAGTATTTCATGTAGTTTCATGTACACGTCTCACCATTACGTACTGCATGTTTGTGACCTACTGATGTACTAGTACACTGGATACCGTCATGTTATATTGATATCCTCGTTACATGGATGCACTGATCACTGTTATTACATAGACATTACACGGATTATTGCTACACATATACATTCCACTAGTACACGGAGAGACCAAAGCACGGACTACCGCATTTCATATTATTGTTACAGTTATATCATGATTACATATCACTGTTACACCTGCATATCATGTTTCCATATCCCTGTTACACATGCAATACATGTTCCATGTTACCGTATTCATGTTATATGATTGTTTCCCGTTACTGATATTGGGACATGTTACCGTATTCATGTTATATGATTGTTTCCCGTTACTGATATTGGGACATGTTACCGTATTCATGTTATATGATTGTTTCCCGTTACTGATATTGTTATCCCCGTTACCAGATACATGAGCTGTTGATATGCGATGTGTGGAATCCCACATCTATTGTTCCCGTTTCCCGTTATCTTGTTTTGTGCTATCAACAGAGCTCATGTTATGTTATCGTGTTACATGTACCATATCATGTACTTATTCCTGATATACTATATAGTGAAAGATAATAAAGAGAACTTGGGTATGGGGGAGACTTGACGGTTGACTAGATCTTGTCGGGTGGATGTCTGGATCCATTGTTTGTCCCACTGCAGGGGACGGGGTAGTGCTGGCTACCATCTGTTACTCATGAGCTCCCGTTTCCCGTTATTATTTTAGCTCATTGAGATCCTGTTACATGTTACAGCCTTAGCAGGCTGGCCCTGGTCTCAGCAGCCAGGGATCTGTTTAAGGCCGTTGTCTCGGGTATGCACGGGATACACCCACCTGACTAGAGCTCCTCGACCAGTTGGTTCCAATGAACATAATAAAATGATATAAACAATAATGATATCGGGAACACTTGTTATTTGGTTACTCTCTCGTCTGGATAATGGTACTCGTAGGCCATGTCCGGATGGGTTCGACTGGAGTGCGGGCTCCAGTATGAACTGCCAGTGGTATGGGACACTGGAAGTGATTGATTAAAATACTTGGTGGTACTGATTTCTACTATTGTATAAAGGACATGACTTACCTGATACATGTATGCTATCTAGTTACTCCCTGATTTTATCTGCTATCCTGTTACATGTATATTTTGTTACTATACCTGGTACATGTTATACTTTCTGTGGTGGCATCCTACTCATGTACATGTTGCATTGCATATATTCTATTTCCTGTATTCCTTGCAGATATTCCTTGCAGATATGCACGACACCGTATTATGAGTATATTGCATATGCACATCTGCATGTTCACTTCTATCACGTCACCACTAGCATGTTCATTTCTAGTACGTCACCACTAGATAACAGTAATTATCATATAAACTGGATACGACTATAGACATGACCCGATGATAACCGGCTAGGTAGTGATGGTATTAAAAGATAACATGTCTATATATTTCTACTGCTTCTTATATATTTATTATATAGTATCACTATTACAACATCATGTATTATATATTAGTATCGTGCTTGTATTACTATATATTATATATTATTGTCTCCTTCATTTTACCACTCACTAGGTCGCTTTCTGACGACCCTGGATTTGCGTGCCCAGATTGGAGATCCGAGTTACCGTATTATCAGATAGTGCCCTGGATTCACATAGGAGACTCATCATCGAGGCCATTCATAGGTATCTTTATATTTGTTTCTGTTAGCTCATTTATCCCTATTTTCCTATCTGTTATGATCGCTAATCGCTTCCTGCAGGTATTCTTGTACTTATTTTATGCTGGAACTCATGTATCTATAGAGATTATTTACTGTACTGAGGCTTAACGTACTCGTGAGTGTGTTTTCACCTCGCGTATGTACGTCGCCATAACGTCCCGGTACCTGCGGGATCGGGGCGTTACACTATCTCCTCCCAGTATCTGAACCTGCGGCTTGGATCGTAGTGAGGGACTCAAGCCAGACAGAAACTTTGACACTGCGAGATCCTAACGATATCCCCTCAATGTCATTGCATCAGTAACAATATGTTGATACATCTCTTACTCATTGATCAAACTCTTGAATTCTCCATAAAACTCAGATACAAATTTATCTCCTTATTTGAGCTCAACATGCGCTCATAGATCTCAAACACTCTCGAGGGATTCTTCTCATTCACATACATCACCTTCTGGGTGTCCCACATCTCCTTTGCAGTAATCAAAGTATGACACTACCACTAATATTCTCCAGGCTATTAGGAGCCAGGTCATCACAGAATAATCTCTTGTAAGTCACATAAGTAGGATCTGTAGCAGCAGGTGGAGTAGAAGTAGATGAGCTAACTATTTTGAGCACCGATGCAAATGCGAAACACCTGTGCTCATAACAGGTAGTTAGAGCCATTCAGCTTCACCATAGTGCCCAAAACTGTTTTGGGTGAGGAAATCATAGTGGAGGAGGAACTCGTAGCCTCCGATATAGTAACCAGTTAGATAAATCACCAGAAAACCGCTAATAGTAAACAAAAAGCACTAATAACCCAGAGGAACTGCCAGTTCAGATCAAATCAGATTTCAATATAAGAAACTAGCCAGAACAGTAGTAGAAATAAAGAAAGTTCAGATCATATTATATATCACCCAATCTGACCCGGTAGTTGAGAAGAAAAAATAGCCCGATCAGAACAACATCAGTAGTTGAGAAGATACGTGAGGCCTTCAACGATGTCTTCAAGATGAGCGCGCGGGGGAGGGGATGCAGGAGTGTTGGAAGCCTCGCTAGGCTTCGGCGATGGTGCAGGTGCCCTTGCTGGGCTTCGGCATGGGTGCAAGTTCCCTCGATGGGGTTCGGTGAGGCTGCAGGGAAGCCTCGCGGGACTTGGCGATAGTTGGGAACTTCTTTTGAGGGGTAGACGAAGGTGGTGAAGGCGTCGGAGAGAGGAGAAGAGCGTTGGAGATAGGAGAAAAGGATGGTGGCGCTTAGGGTTAGGTTTTTTTTTATTTGCTCTGATATCATGCTAGCAAATAAACCCAAAAGCATAATGATTCATTAGTGAGAGATCAATTTATATAAGTTACAAACAAGGATATAGGTAATGGGCCAAAGCCCAATAACCCACTACCTAATTTCTAATATCTACCATGAGTCTACTTGAAATTTTTTATCTGTCTGCTTCACTTAAAATAATCAAGTGTGATTACATAGCAATCTTATTTTAACATATTTGATATGACAATATTCATGACTAACAACATTTAAAAGGTAAAATCAGTTCATATGAGATAGCTAGAGGATAATGCCTGATGTGTGCAAGAGTGCAAGATTTTTACACTTTATTTAGTTATTGTTTGATTTCTATCATCTCCGTCAGTCTTGATTATCTCTTTTTCTTGATTTCCTTTTCCCCTTTTCATGCCTCTTTGTTCTAGAAGATTCACTAGGAATACATTACCGCTCTTACATCCTTTGCAGAGTGTCAATGTGGGAAAGAGACGGCATAACCCTAGATGGTGTGCCAGTCTTATTATGTAAATGAAATAGTAGAGAGAAATTTACACTGAAGTCCCTAATACTTTAATACTCTCTCTTAAGTTTGAGCATAAATATCAATCATGCCCAACTTGTTGCACATAACCGAAAAAGGCTTCTGAAACAAAGCTTTTAAAAATATCACGTAGCTGAGCTTCAGAAGTAACGACGTGACATTCTGCTTGGCCATAACCATATCTTGAATGAAGTGATAATTAACCTCAATATGCTTTATTTTCTCATGAAACACAAGATTGCTGTTAATATACATAGTCACCAAATTATCGCAATACATTACCATAGACTGAGAATAGGCCACTCTTATTTCTAACAGTAATGACTCGATCCAAATCAACTCACATGATATGTGAGCCATAGCCCGGTACTTACCCGCAACACTAGAGCGAATAATCACTATTTGTTTCTTATTGCACCAAGTGTTCAAGTTACACCACAAATGTACAATATCCCCTAATCAATCAACAATCAATAAGGTCACCAGTCCAATCAGTATCATAATAACCAAGTACATGGAGATGAGAAGAAGGGCGATAAAATAAGCCTCGACCAACTGCCCTCTTAGATACCGTAAGACATGACAAGTAGCATTCCAGTGAAGCTGACGAGAAGTCGCATATGCAGACTTAATACTCCAACAATAAATTTAATATTTGATTTAGTAATTGTCAAGTAGATATGCCTCCCTATCAATTTGTGATAT
>JAVJIF010007489.1:0-156327 GCA_038442645.1 Agave tequilana
AAAACATATATATCTCATGAGTCATACTAAATACACAATAAATGATACTCGAAAAGATCCTTCAAGTTCTAATGCATCCACCACCAAGCACCAACCCTCTCACGCCTTGTGAGAACTCATACCTACATCAAACACAAGAGATGAGAATTTTGGTACCCATATATTTTTAGTTCATGAGGTTAGAAATATTAGGAACACAAACATTGTTATTTGTAAAATTTAAAGAATTTAGTATATCAAAACAAAATTTGCTAAATGGCCTTTGTGGCCACACTATGTACAATTGTACACTCTAGCATACATATGATTATGATGTGTATGAGCATAGCTTGCATGAGATGTATGCGGTGGGTATGTGCGTGACATGTGAAATTTTTTTTTGCGAACATAGATTCCAATTTATTGTGAATAAATGCATACTGACTCAAAGTGGAGCCCAAACAATCAATTTTCTTTTTCAAAACATAAATCTCATTTTTATTAATAGGAGGTGCAACATTATTAGCATGAGAAACATGACAAGAATCAATATTATTTTTTTAGAAATTTTTTCTTTTTCTTTTAAAATAATTTTCTTTTTCAAATAGTCTTTTTCCTTTAAAACAACTTCCTTTTCTTTTTTTACCAAAATAATTTTATTCTTCAAACATTCATTTTTCTTTTGAAATAATTACAAATTCATTTTAAAAAGAGTCTTTTTTCTTTTAAAATGGAATCATTTTTATTTTCAATTTTTTATTTTCCATTTTAAGCAAATCATATTTTTCAAGAAGTTGTTGACAAAATAAAGCAAGCTCATCATATGGCATGTCAACATCTTCATCAAGCTCGGATTCAGAGTTTACCTCAAGAGGGTCTCTCCTTAGACCATGTAGCACATGTTGGATGCATCACTTTCATTCTCCGAGTCACTCTCTTTTTCATTTGGCGTTTGTTCTCCAAGAGAGCAAAGAGTGTTTCAAACTACAAAAGCCGATTCAATGTTCGACATCCTAGAAAAACAATTATCATTTAGGGTACTATTTATAGCATGGATGGCTTTTGTGTTAGCCTCAAGATATTTGCCATTAATAAAATATGAATTCTTAATAGTGACAAATAGACATGAATTTCTAAGGCCTTAAGATACACAGACATCTTAACGTTCCAATTTTGAAGTCAAGAATGTCAAACAAGGGTGGTGCCAGGAAATTCATGTATGTGTAAACAAAATATTGTGATTAGCTAAAATAGGATCTTTAACTCAAGGTTGTTAGGCCCAAATCAAGAGCACCAAGCTCTGGTACCAATTATAAGTCACCTGAGGGTGAATAGGTGACAAACTAATCTAATGCAAAACTAATGTGGAATTAAAAAACTATTTATGCAAAAACTAAAAATAATAAGCTAGCACACAACGTATAATCAAAGATTATTAGCCAAATTTTTATTGAAGGGCTATGGACTATCTCCTCAAGATTCCTCTAGATTAAGAGCTGAGGTGCCACTATGGCTCTCTTGGTTGAATATAAGTGTGAGCAAACAATCTAAGCATATATGTCAGTAAAGCACAAGAAAATATTAAGCATGTAAAAGATATAAACAATAATAGCATGCAAGATATAAAACACAAGTGAGAGAGAGAGAGATAAGCAATTGCAAAAACAGAAAATTCGAGATTCGAGCACACTTGCTCTATATCCCCCCGCCTTCAACACTATGAAGAATTTTCACTATATTCGATCTCGCAAGATCACCCGGTGCCGCTACACCTATAATGAGCTCCCTCAAGAACTCTTGGACTCACAAGTCCCTCACTTGTTCCCGTAAGAATAACACATGCAAGCACACTAGCTTGCTGAGGCCGCACCTCTATAACTTCCCAATACAAGGGAGTGGAACACTTGGTGATCTTCTTCTCTTGGTCATCAAAAACAACTCTCATAACAAGGATCCTGAGAGGATAAGTATAGTAATGGAAAGCTCAAGTTATGTGAGAAAACAAGATAGATGTGGAGGTGAAAAATCTCAAGAAAACACTTTTGAAAACACAAGAGATTCACTCTTAAAAACTCTCTTTTGGATATGGAAATGAAGCTCTAAAACTTACTTAGAAACTATAAAGAATAGCTCTAAAAAACAGCCTAAAAATCTTTTGGCCAAAAATTTCATTTATAGAGGCATCAGAAAACTAGTCGTTGGGGCCAGATGGACTGTCGGTCGACCGGCCAACAGTCTTATTTATGACCGTTGGTGTTTCCAATCGACCGCCTGGTCGACCGCACCCAGACCTTGACCTGTCGATTGATTGCCCGGTTGACCGAGGGCAGAACCAGAGAGCACTACTCTCTGATCGGTTGACTGGGGCCAGATCCAGAGAGCAAACTCTCTGGATCAGTTGACCGTCTGGTCGACCGGCCCTCAAGCCAGGGCTTTGTGCACGTTCTGTGCACAACAATCGACCACTATCGGTCGACCGATCTCTGTTTTGGTCGACTGGTCGTCGACCGCCAGAAGCCCAGGTCAAGGTATAAAGGGATTTGAAACTTGGTCTTTTGAAACCCTAAAATTTTATTTAAAATACATAAAATTCACAAAATAAGTTATTGAAATACTTTAAAGTACAAATATATGTGATAAAAAATCAACACATATTACAAACATATTGAAATATTTTGTGATATAGAAATTTAACCTTAAACTGAAAATCGTATTTTTCAAAATCAATCTTCAAATTGAAAAATAACTTTTTCAAAACTTGTTCAAATACAAAAACAAGATATTTTAAACGCTTTGAAGCATGGTGTGTATAAATATGATCCAATACACATATAAGATGAAATATCTATGTTTTTGACAATAAGCTCAAAATAAATTTTGATTTTAACAAAACTTAACACTTACAAACACGACTAAAGTCTTGAAAATCTTCTCTTGAAAATCTTCTTCTCTATCTTGACCGTCCAAAACTTAATCTAAAGAGCTAGACTCCTCTTGGGTACTTGATGCGATCTTGAAGCGCGAGCTCTTGATTTAACATGTGCTAACTTCAAAACTTGACTTCGAATCTTTCGTTGAAGCTAAACACCAATTAAGATCTTGATCAAATATCTGAAGCAATATAAACACAAGATCATTAGTACTATAACTACATGAGTTAATTATCATCAAAACTAGAGTGATGGGCCTTTGGGCCAACAATTGTTTCCCCACTGACTCGGTGAAGAGAGGCAATGATTATTTTAATCTTGTTCATTATATTGAGGTTGAGACAAATGTTGATTCGGATAAAACCATTCGGCATACTTGATTGGTTAAAATTATGTAATGCTGGTTGGTGATATTCGAAAAAGAGATCAGTATGAAATATAGATTTGGATTTGCATTGGAAAAATTATAGTTATAATCCATATCACATAAGAACAAATAAAAACAAACAAACAAATAAACAAAAAACAAAAAATCTAGACTGGTTGACCTTATACCGAGATGATTTCTAACTGATTGACTGTGGACAAGAGGTATATTGCAGCAATCTAACAATAAGTTAATCAGTTAGATATGGGTAAGATCAGTGAGAGGTATCCGTGTCTGAGCAACGAGCCTAATTATATCAAACCACTGTTCTTCGAGGTTTTGCCTCTCAATCCCTAGCCTTTGACACCGATTTGACTAGAGTCAAACTCTAACAACTTTCTCCTTAGGTCAAAACTTTAATGAGTCTGAGATGTTCCTAGGGCCAATGTCTACCATATTTTAGTTAACTGAGCTAGAGAGTGAGGAGATGATTTTTGGGCAAAGAAAGGGTAATGACTTCCACCTTATCTTATTTATCGGTTAAGCCCTTAATCGTCTGAGTGCACGTGTGCAAGTATATAGCAAATAAATACACTTAAGCAATATATATCATCCCAAATGTGTTTTCTATGTTACATGCTATGTAAACGCACTTTTACTCCAGCACTCTTCAACAGTAATATAAATGTTACGAATTAGACAAATGTCTAAAATGCAATGTCTAACTATTTTTTAGCATTTACAAATAAGGGTTACTATTGATTTAGTATATGGTGCATAGAAAGTTAAACAGAAAACTATTAGCTGCAAAGGTCTTTATTTTGCAATTCAAGCACCCTGCAAAAAGAAGGATTAGTAGTCCTTCTCCTCTGACGCTCAAACGCGGCTCTGGCCGTGTTTGCATGGCAAGTTGGAGGGCTCTGGTGCTTTATCTTCTTGGGCAGAGTTATAGGTAGCAATATATCCACTGCACTTTTAGATTTCTGAAATTTGCACCTGCACACAAAAAATAGAGAAGAAAGAAGTTAACCTATTAAGTAAATTAAAAAGAAAGAGTTACCATCCCTCCTAGTGACGACGCTAAAATTTTATCGAGACGAAACCTGCACAAGAAAATAAAGTTTAGAATTGAGAGATAAAAAGTGCTAGGATTCCTCATACTACCGCTATAGCAAGTAGCTATGCAGTTCATGATCCACAAGAAGGGACTGCAATGAAGCATTAAGTATTCTTTCTTAATTTACTAATACCGGTTAAAATATTCTTCTTAGTTTTTGAAAGAAACGGGAAAAAATTAAGTTAGAAGAGGAGAAAAGAAAAGAAGAAGATGGTGTTGATGTTTTAGTTGAAAGAATAGCTATGTCAAAATTAAAAGAATAAAGAAGAGTTAGTTTTAAAAGTGTTTCTAAGCTAAGAAATGAAATAAAAGATAACAAAATTTACTTACCTTTTTTGACTGTTTACTTACATTGATCTTCAATGAAGGTTTACCTTAATTCGGAGGCGTTCCGCACATAACCCATAATCAAACTCAGGCTTCATCACATTACATCATCAAGATTTTTAAGAGAAAGCATGAAATGATAAAGACTTTTAAAAGGAGGAATCCATTGCCATGAGCAATAGGTGGCACTTGCAAAGGCAGAGATGATTCTGATGCTATAAAGCTCACTTAGATTGTAATTAAAACAAAAATAAATAAGAAGAATAAAAAAGTAAACTTTAGATTAAATTGAAAAATGATGAAAGAAAGAAAAAAGGATTACATTGGTGTCACTCTCAATGCAATTCTTTCTCTCCTTCTCTCATGAATCTCTTGTCTAACCTAAATTTACAGGTAAACAAAAAAATACATAAATAAAAACAAAAACTAAGTTAAAACTAAAGCAAAAAAACTAATCCTAACTCTCTGCTGGAGTGGTGCCAGTGTTCCTTCTGAATGTGCAGTATATATAGAAGAAACTAGAAAGGAGAGAGCATTTGATATAGGGAGAGCAAATGCTTCCCAACTATATTATGTCCCACAAAATCATGGCTTTGGCTGCATTTTCGTAGCCAGGACTGACCGTTGGGCTAGATCCGAGGAGTGTGGATCTCTTCCATTTAGATACACCTTTGTATGCTGATAGAATTTACTCTGGATTTCTAGATTCAATCTGATCTTCGTTGGTTCTCTTCAACTACCCGAATAAATCCTCAAAATCCGATTTAACTGATTTAGATATGGGATTATCCTCTCATTCTCCATTAGATTGCACCTGCACAAATCAGACATTAAGATAAATTATCAACAGGATTTATTACATAATAAATGTGGGAATATAGTAATAGTATGCAATGCACTGTACAATTACAGTCCTATTTGTGAGGAATGCATGGCGATGCAGAAGACGACATGATCTACACGTCTGTCGCTGGTGCATGGAAGTGCTAAAGACAAGATGTCAGTCAGGTTAGCACTGCTGCCTGGCGACACTGAAAAATATGCAGGATGTTGCTGCATGGAGATATTAATGACGTTGCATGCATGCATGTTGCATGGGTGCATTGAAGATGAGGTGGGCATTCTTAAAGCATGCATGGGTGCATGGTAGCGCGAGAGACGAGAAGACAATTGTTTTTCATTAATAGTTAAAAGAAAGACTTACAAAACTTGAACAAAATTACAAGTAATTAAAAGAAAATTACAAGAAATCTCTTCTCAGAGTTTCTGGGGTAGTGTGTTGGTGGAAGTCTGGTCAGCGCACGACCACTTTGTTCCGTTGACAATGCGAGCAATCGGATCTTTGAGTCTTCTGCTTAGAATTCCTTTTCACCTGGTTCCGAAAATTCCTTGAAATTGGAAGATCAATTAGGGTATTAGCATCCTGAAAGAGAAATGAAGTTCTCTAAGAAATCTTGGAAGCTAGAGAACAGATCTCTTGTTTAGCTTTTATCAGAATTTACTCTCTAATGAAAACTCTAGCCAAAATTTCAGCTAATGGATCTAGTCTTCTCCCAAAAAATGCAGCTCCTAGCTCATTCTTAGAATGAGCTATTTATAGGCTCTGCAGGGTGTACTTGCCCCTAAAATTTTGCAAGACTGAAACATCAGTCTAGCTTCGCATCTGAAGCTTAAACTAGCTTCTAGCGAAGCCAAAGATAGCTTCAGCGAAGCTAACGAGTGCGCACGCAAAGCTACACTCGAGAGCCTGTGGAGCTAATTAGCTAGTTTGGTTTAGCGATGTAACAAATCCCTCCATTATCTCCATTTAATGAGGAGTAGTGGACCTCATATTGAGGAGATCATGGGGATAATTGCACATTTAAAGGGGATCCACCCTTCCATCTCGTGCTGGGATTTGAAACAGTTAACATGACACGATAGCTCCAAGCGAAGCTAAATCAAAGCTTCAAGGAAGCTATCAGAGCTATCTGCGGAGCTGGATCAAAGCTCCAGGCGAAGCTAGATTCATGTGAAGCTAAGCAATTTTAGCTTTCTGTGGAGCTAGATCTAAGCTTCATGCGGAGCTAGATCTAAGCTTCATGCGAAGCTAAAAGTATGCCCTCTGCAGAGCTATGAAAAAACTTCATGTGAAGCTAAAATCGAGCTCTCAGCGGAGCTATGACAACGTCTTATGCGAGGCCAATAGTTTAGCTCTCAAATAGAGCTTAAAAAGAGTTAGCTTTTCAGGCGAAGCTAGCCCATTTAGGCTCAAGCGAAGCTAAGTGTTTTAGCTAACTTAGCTTCATAGGTAACATTAGGCCTACTGTCTGCTTAACTGGATCAGCAGAGTCTAAGTCACTACTTTGTCCCTTGGGATGGGCAGGAACTGGTCGTCGGCTTGTCGACAGCTTGTCTTTTAGAAGTGTCGATAGGTTAGATATCGTTCAGACCAGTTGAAGCTCTTTTCAGATTGTTAATAATGATGTTGCATGGTAGCTCGGGCGACGCAAAGTTGGGAAGCGAATAGGCCTGAATTTATAAACAAAACGAAAGAAAATGGTTTTAAAAAAATTAAGTTAGACCTCAGATTTAACCCACACCTAATAGACTTACTTAGGTAGGTATAAGTGATCAATTGAAATCTTTTCGTCGAAACTGAAACAACTCTTTCAAAGGACCACTTCTTAGAATCATTGTTCCAATGAAATATTTTTCTCTAACATGAACGATGTCATTTCTGTTTCGTATGCAGATATAGAAATTTAGCTTCGACCCCGAATCATCCTTGTGCTAAATAATGATTTCTGCAAAGGTTCTTTGTAATAAGTAAAATCTTGTTTTGTTTATTTATTTTTGATAAATAAAATATTTTTTAATATTATTATTATTTTAATTTTTGGTGCTGGCACAACGTCTAAAGGTGGCGTATACCCGGACTTGGCCAAACAGATACAAGGGGAGGGGAGGCAGGGAGGAAAAGAGGGGAGGTAGGGAGCGAGGGAGGGCGACGGGAGGGGAAAGGGAGAGAAAGAGGGGGAGGCGGACAGGGACGAGGGTGTTTTCCATTGATTTGAATTAGAGAAAACATACAAAAAAGTGTAAAACATTACAAGTAATAAAACAAAAATTACAAGAATTCTCTACGGAGATTCTGGAGAAGTGTGCCAGTGGGAGTCTTATCACCGCGCGACCATTTTATCCCTTTGACGATGTGAGCAATGAGTCTTGAGTTTTCTGCTAAAATTTTCTTCTCGCCCAGTTTCAGAGATCCTTGAGAATGAAAAAATAAGGGTGTTAGAATCCTAAAATTATCCTTAATGGATAAGAGAAAGTATTCCATGAGAGAGTAATTCTCTTGAGATAATCTCTTATCCTCTATGTGTTCACCCGCCGTGTGCTTAGCCAACTAATGGGCTATTTATAGGCCTCATAGGGGATAACGTCCCTAGAAATTAGCAAAGACAGAAATAGTTTTGATAGCTTCGCAAGCAAGGCTAAAACATGCTCTGTGCGAGCGTAGAAAGCTTCACGTGAGCTACATAGGCTCTGCACAAGCTTATGACGGTCGTTCTGGCTTATTAGAGAGGTTATACCCTCTTAAATGTCTCTCCTTAATGGGGAGATGATGGGGAATAACCACCATTTAAAGTGGGCACTAATCCTACTAAATTAGTAGGAGGTTAGCCTACTAATCTCGCTGAGGGGATTGAAATGGTCAAAAGTGACATGGAGCTAGCTTGTTACGCGGCTGAAGCTCCAAGCGGAGCTAGCCCACTGTAGGGCTATTGCTCCAAATGGAGCTAGCCCACTTTGGAGCTAAATCTCTAAGCGGTGTTAGCCCACTGTGGGGCTAAAGCTCCAATGCTTCTGAGCGAAGTTAGTCAGTTTGGCTTAAGTTAGTCAGTTTGGCTGAGTTTGAATTGTCTGTTCATTATCTGTGACTTGTCTTTTGAAAGTGTCGACAAGTTAGACATTGTACGGACTTGTTGGAGAGCTAACTGAGATTTTATCATTTGGAAGTGTCAACAAAACCTAGTTCAAAGTTATCGCAAATCCGTAATGGCTGGTTCGGATTTTGAAATACTTTGAATTACTTCAGGTGTTTAAACCTATTGAATGAAATTTTACTGTTGAAAAAGTCAAGCTAGCTTAAGTTAGCTTCGCCTGCGTGGTGAGGCTGTGACTTGGCGAAGCTAGTAAAATTCCTAACTTCGATGCTGCAGCTACTGAGATAGTGGAGCTACTTAGCTTCACTATTGGAGTACATTAGGCTAGCCTCACCTGTGCGGCGGAGTTACAACTTGATGACGCTTCGCAGCTGTCGCTTCGAATCGAAGCGAAGGTAGACTTTAAAGTCTATAAATTGGACTGCAACAGTCCTTCTCAGAGAATTTACTTTCTCCAAAAATTCAGTCCCATTTTCAAATTAAAAATCCTGGAATCAACTGTTGATACCGTCCGACACCGAATCTGGCCGAATTTTGATAAATTTAAAAAATCTCAAAAATAATTAAGATAATAAATATAATTCTAAGGATGATGTGAAAACAGTTTCTAGAAATTCGACTCCATTTGTAATTTAAAATTTCAAGAATCAATCGTTGTACGGATCGATACTGATCTAGAAATTTTATAGAAATAATTCATAAAAATTTCAAAAATCATGAAATCTCAAATATTGTTAAACACTGGTTGAAACTGAAATCAGTCAAATCTGTTTACGAGAGAGGTCAAATCAAGCAGTATTGCTATTCGACCATAAATAATACAAGAAATAACAAAATATGATCGAAAAATCAGGTATACATATCTGGGTACATATTCTAGGGATGGGGTGTTACAATCCATCCATCTTATAAAAATTTTGTCCTCAAAATTTCGACAAGGGAGAGGTAAACGTAGGAAAAGATAGGGATGAGAAATTTTACCAACTAAGTTGTAAATAGTTGAGAGTAACGCTCATGAATAATATCCTCTCGTTCCCAGGTAGCTTCTTCTGAAGCATGCCTATTCCAAGAAATCAGCACTAACAACATTGCATTATTCTTCATTGTCTTGACACTTCTGTCTAGAATAATCATCGGCTGCTCTGTATAAGATAAATCTGGTTGTAGTTCCACTTCTGAGTGATCTAAAATATGACTCTCATCCTTGACATACTTTCTAAGCTGTGATATGTGAAATATATTATGTACTCCTTTCAATTATCACGGTAATGCCAACTGGTAAGCTATATCTCCCCACACGATCCAGAATCTCGATGGGCCGATGTATCTTGGATCCACGAGTACCGAATCGGATTACCCCTTTGATTGATGATATCCTCAAAAATATATGATCACCTGCTTTAAATTTCAATGGTCTTCTGTTAGTGTCAGCCTAACTCTTCTGTCGGCTCTGTGCTGCTCGGAGGTGATCTCTGATAATTCTATCTGTATCTGTTGTCTGAACTAGAATATCTGGCCCCAAGAGTCTTCTTTCATCGACTTCGTCCTAACATAACGGCGACCTACATTTTCTACCATTTAAAGATTCAAATGGAGCCATCTTGATACTGGCCTGATAGTTTGTTATTATGAGAAATTTTGCCAAATGAAAATAGTCTTCTCATGACCCTCTGAATTCTATCATGCAGGCCTGTAACATGTCTTGAAGATTTTGGATAGTTCATTTAGATTGCCTGTCTGTCTGACGGTGATAAGAGTACTAAATTTCAGACGAGTTCCTAAGTTTTCTTGAGACTTTCCTAGAATTACGATCTGAATCTCGTGCCTCTATCTGATATGATACTACAGGAACTCCATGCAGATGAACTATTTCCTTAATATATTTATCTGCAAGAACTTCTGTGGACTGACACACTCTGAATGTTAAGAATAAGCTGATTTTGTGAGATAATCGATGATTACCCATACTGCATTGTTATCCTGTCCTAGCGGGGTAAGCTGTACAAATCCATAGTGATGTGTTCTCATTTCCATTCGGGTATCGGTAATGACTGTAAGAAGTCCACCTGTTCTCCGATATCTATCTTTATCTGCTGACAACCCAGGCACTTGTCCACATACTGGCAATATTTTTCTTCATAGCATTCCACCAGAAGTTTTGTTTCAAGTCTTGATACATTTTAGTTCCTACTAGATGAATGGAATAAGTTGAACTGTGAACTTCTGTCATAGTTTTTTGTCGAACTTTCCCTTATGGTACAAGATTCTGTTACCAAAATAAAGTGCACCATCTGAATGAATACAGACATCATTTCTTAATCTATCTTTCACTTCAGTTTCTGAATTTTTGCAGTATGGGATCTTCCTTTTGTGCTTCTCTATTTCCTCTATCAGTGCTAGTTGGATTTGAAAAGTCATTAACTGACCTGACTTACTAGTTTTCTTGTACTAGTATTTAGTCCAATTTTATGATCTCCCAAAGCAATTCCTTCTGTTGAGTGGGTTGTACTAGCACTTTATTCTCTGATTTTTTGCTTAAGGAATCTAGTACTATATTGACCTTGCTAGGATGATACTGCAAGTGTATATCAGAGTCTGTCATCAGTTAAGCCACCGTCTTTGCCTCATATTCAGTCCTTCTGTGAAAATAATTTAAAACTCTTGTGATCAGTATAATCAACACTTTGTCTCCTAGAAGATAATGTCTTCAGATCTTCAATGCGAATATTACTGCTGCTAGCTTTAAATTATAGGTTGGGTAATTTCTCTCATGTGGCTTCAATTGCCTGGATGCATAAGTTATGACATGATCATGCTGCATCAATACACATTTTAGGCCCTTTCTGGATGCATCACTATATATAATCATTCCTCATGTTCTTGATGGAGTCTTGAAGATTGGTGTTGTAATCATCTCTTCTTTAACTGTACAAAGGTTGTAGTACATTCTTCCGTCCATATATATTTTTTCCCTTTCTGGTGAGCTTCGTTAATGAGGCTGCAATTTTAGACAAGTCCTAACAAATCTTCTAATATCCGATTAGTCCAATAAAGCTTTTAATTTCTATTACTATCTTTGAATTGGCCAGAATCTTGCTAGGGTCAATTGAGATTCCTCCTTTCGAATCATATGACCTAAGAATGTTAAACAATCTAACCAGAACTCACACTTACTCTGCGTAGCATGAAGTTGTTTCTGCTGAAGAGTCTGCAATACATTCTCAAGTGTTCTGCATGCTCTTTGTCGCTCTTGGAATATATTAAAATATCATCTATGAATACAATGACAAACTGATCCAAATACGACGAGAAAACTGGGTTCATTAATCCATAAACACCGCTGGGCATTGGTCACTCTGAAGGGCATGATTAGAAATTCATAATGACTGTAACGATTCTGAATGTCGTCTTCTGGATATCTTCTTTCTTCATCTTCAGCTAATGATAACTCGACTGTAAATCTAATTTAGAACATACTCGGGGCCCCATGGAGTTGATCAAAAAGATCACCGGTCCTGGGTAAGGGATACTTATTCTTGATGGTAACTTTATTCAACTCCCGGTAGTCTATACACAATCGCTTACCATCATCTTTCTTGTTTGCTAATAGCACTGGAGCTCCCCACGTGAAGTACTCATCATAATCAATTCCTTGTCAGAATATTCCTATAGCTGCTTCTTTAGAATCTCTAACTCTGCAGGTGCCATCCTGTAGGGAGCTTTAGATATCGAACTGTACCTAAAATAGTATTAATGAAAAACTCAACTACTCTATTGGGTGAAATCCTGAGATATCTTTAAATATATCTGGGAACTCATTCCAAACCGATATTCCCTTCTTCTTAACTTCAGCAGTAGCACATGCCAACTGTGTCTTTCGCTTGGCAGACTTACATTCTCTGTCAAATTGGAATTTAGGCTGATGTTAGATTCTAAAATAACTTTTTTATTCCGACAATCAATCACCGTATGGTATTTACTGAGCCAGGTCATAACTAAGATCACATCCTACCCTCTAGCGTCTAGTACGAGCATATCTACTGATAATTTCCTATTATATAGTTCTACTGTATAATTTTTATAAATTCTATTGGAGATGACTACCCCATTACCGGTACTAATCTCCTACTGGTTGTCTAAACATTCAACAAGTTTAGAATGCAAAGCAGTAAAACTATCTGATATGTAACAATGAGAAGCGCCAGAATCAAAGAAAGCTAGAACAGGTTTGGAGTGTACTGTGATGTTACCTGTTATCACTTCTTCAGAAGTTTCGGCATCTTTCGCTGTTAAGTTGTAAGCTTGTCCCCTTTCATGACCTTCTGTAGTTCTAATTCTCCTTTGGACTGGGCGGAAAACATGCTGTCGTGAAGGGAGAGGGACTTTCCTAACCACCGGTCCTGGGTTCCTTTGTACAGTTGGTGCTGGGGGTGCTGGTAAAGCTCGGGTCATTATCCCTGTTCCCTTATGCGGACAACTTTCTATTGAGTAGTTACTGGAGCCACATGCCAGGCGTAACTCATTTGCCCTATGGCAATACTATTGAAAGTGACCTGGCTTCTGGCAATAATTACATACAGGAAGTGATCGAGTTATCTGAAGAGGGGCTGATTGAAATGGTCATCTGATCATCGGGGCTTTACAGCTCTGACTGGACCTCCTCTACCCAATTATTGAAATGGACTCTTCATGGCCTCGTTCATCATCTGATTAAGATTCTTTTTCTCCAGTTCTCGCTCCACTTCCAGAGCTATAATAAGAAGCTGGGAATATGTTTTCAGCTGTTGGGGAATCAGAGTACTTGAATATTCATTTGTAATTCATGCTGAAATCTACATGCCCTCTTCTCATCGTCAACGACCATATACTGAGTAAAATACTCAGCCTTAAAACTCAGTAGTATATTCATCGACAGATCAGTTTCATTGCTGGAGTCAGATAAACTGTTCTTCCATCTCCTTTTGAGCTGTGGCAAGGAAGAACCTATCATAAAAGCTCTTAAAGAACTGGTCTCAAGTGATAGGTTATCTACTCTTACTTCTTCGGCTAGCTACTAGATCCTGGCTACATCTTTCAGTTGAATCTTAGCAACCTCTACCTAGTGCCACTTTCAAAAGATCTGTGACGTCAATTAGCCATTGCTCGACATCAAGTGGCCTCTCTTCTCCTGTGAATATTACTGGTTGCAACCGTCTGAAGTTTGATATGTTGCCCGGCTTTTGTTCCTTAGGAGTTGCTATTAATCCTTACCAAAGAAGTTCTGTATATTTCTGTTGATTCTCCATCATATTATGAATAACCCTAAGAATATCTGCATTCTCTCCCGTGGGTCCGTTCTGTAGTAGTCCGGAGCTGTAACGACTCACTCTTCTATCAATATCTATGTTGATAAAGATGGCTGGAAACTGAAAAGTGAAAAGATAGAAGGAATTTTAGGAATCAAGGGAAGGAGTATCAAGAAGAAATAGATAACTTTGTACATTATAGTTGGATTGTATAAGCAAGACTCATGCATTCCAACTACAAATTAACATCCCATTAATTTGCTACTTGGTTGTACTGTAGGAGTGAAAGCCTAGGCTCTGACACCACCCTGTAAATAGGGGTGGCAGACGAGTCGCGGCCCTCTAGACCCGACCCGATCCGACCCGACCCGACCCAGAGTTATCGGGTCTGGGTTTAGGCTAATTGGGTTTGGGTCATAATCGGGTCGACCCGTCTGACCCGATTATTAAATGGGTTGGGTCGACCCAAACCCGCCAGACCCGATTATTCTCTCTCCTCATCGGCCTCTTTCCCTCGATCTCCTCCATCGCCGCCACCGCCTCCTCCCTTTCACCTAAATTAAATTGTCAAAAAATGTATGAGCCTAATTTTGAACCTGTGACCTTTAGTGTATGAGTTTAGTATGATGACAAACCATATCACCAAACAATTTTGTAATATAATGTAAAAAAATTGTATTTAAGGCTTAATAATCGGGTTAAACAGGTCGGGTCGGGATGACCTGACTAAGTCTGGGTCGGGTCTGGGTCTGAATTTTTGACTCGTATAATAATCGGGTCGGGTCGACCTGACCCGATTATTATACAGGTCAAGCAGTAATTAGGTCGGGTCAGGTACCCGACCCAATTGCCACCCCTACCTGTAAAGCCCTATCTTATCAAGTATGGAGATGCTACTGTGATGTATATAAGCATGGCGAAAATATTCTCACATATATACGTTAAGCATCAATACATGCAAGAATCAGAGTACGAAAGTACATAGCGCATATACATTCTAATATAAGGAGTACAACTATAAAGTTATCACAGAGCTTAATATAATATTACAGGTACATTACATAACTATTAGGTACAAAAGTAAGATTTACAATATGTATAGTGCAAAGATGCTCACACGCTAAGAGGGAACCCGCGAGCTAGTAGGAAGAGTCAGGAACAGAACGAGCTGGGACTAGTCAGCCAGCTCCAAGAGGTAAGGTTGATCTTTGGCTGAAGGCTATACTTCAATTCAACCTTCAGCATCTAAATATGCAAGTCCAGGGGAGTCAGAAAACACCCCCAATGAGTGGCCATATGAGTGCCAAGTGGCGTGCAGAGATAAGCACACGTGTATCGATAAATCTGAATAAAAAAGTATGTATCAAAAACTGTGTTATGAGTACAGATATAATAAGCATGCATGAAGGCATAAAATTGATAAACTCGAGTAAGCATGAATAAATCATATATTACCGTTCTTAATATTATTTTTATTACTCGTCCTACCCATATGTCTAGGTATGTGTTATAGCGTCTCAGCACACATACATCCACATCTGAGTAAACTGAAGCTGTTATTGAAAACCAACGGGGGTATTAATGAATAATATTTACAGTGGGTCCTGTACATACCTATGACCACAACCCAGGATTGTTTCGTTGCTGGAGTATGGAACCTACCGCGAGGCATTCAGGAGGGTCTTATAGGATGTCCTTTCATGATGGTACAATGAGGTAGGGAGCTAGCACTCTTCTCGGTCACCTGTAGGCCATAAGGTCGAACCGGTAGATTTAGTTGCACAACATACATAAATACTACTGTAAACATGAACATATATTGATATCCATAAGTTTCTCCCGACCCGATGTAAGTTGTTCTTTTTACGATTTATTAGGTAATTATCAGATTACAGGAATGTGCAGGAGCATGCTAGGAGTACCAGGTGTACATGAGTACTATCAAGAGATTAGGTTAACATTTCCTTAAAGTGATAATTATAAGTCAGGTACATCATGTTGGATGGCAGGTAATAGCATACAGGCGTCAAGTGATAATATGTCAGAAGTCATGTGTTAAGTGGCATATCAAGAGCTAACACATCAAGTGAAAGTATGTCAAGCGATAGCAAATATTAACCGTCAACCAGGCAGTTAGCAAGCAAGTGAACGTCCAAGCAGAGATAAGCAGAGCTGGAGGCACGAACAACGAATAATGTTTAATCACTAAAGCGCTTGGTGGAGCTACCGGGACGGCTCGGCTTAAAATGCGAGTCTAAAATCTGGCAGAGTTTCGCCTAGACGAATCTAGTGATAAAGTGTTGAGCATTAAGCACACCTACCAGGCGGAGCAAGATAGACCCAGAAAGCCTAAGCATATTCCCGGTAGCTGTTGACACTTAAAAAAGACAAGATTCTTACTGGCCTGAATAATATCTAAACTTGTTGACATTTACAAAAGACAAGTGACAGACAAGCTGACGACCAGTTTTCACCCATCTCCGAGGGACAAGGAAGCAACTTGGACTCCACTGATCCAGCAAGCAGACAGTGAGCCTGGATTGTATCTAAACAGACCTCAGCAGGTCTAAAGATGCTAGCACTTAGCATCACATGAGCCCAAAGGGATAGCCTCGCCTGAGAGGCTAAGATCATCCAACTTCGCCTTGAAGCTATTCAAAGCTCCGTCAAGAAGTTAACTCATGGCTTCGCCTGAACTGCTGAAGCGCAACTCTGCAGAGAGAGTTAGCTCCACCTGAAGCCACACGCAACCACGCAGAAAGGGTATGTGGTAGCTTCGCAATAGATGACATCTAGCTCCGCCGAAGAAGCCTTCCTCTGACTTCGCTAGATACTGACTCCAGCACCGCTGTGAGTTCAAAGCGGGCAGTGTCGCTGCGGGTCTGATATGGTCAATCTTTGACCAATTAAATCTCCAGATGAGATCAAATCTAATCAGGATTGAGATCAAATCCAATCAAGATCAAATCTGAGATCAAATTTGGCAGTTGATTGCCACAATCTCTTGACTCTTCTAAAACGAGTAAGAAGATCAGGGGAAATCCTCCAACGATATAGAAAGGATCAAAACAGATCAAGAGGATCAACCGACCTGCCATTTCTAGTTTCGCAGAAGCTGATCCTAGCCTCGCAGCAAGGCTACTTTTCAGATTTAAACAGATTTGATTCAATCTGTTTTCATATTTTTAAGGGACAATTATACCCCTGCTCTCCCTATAAATAGCCCACCAGGGGCACAAGGAGAAAGAGAGCCACCTCCAGAAGTAGAGACCACGCACAGACTCCAGAGAGACGGCAGATTTCTCGAGAGGACGCACCGTGCACAAACAGAGATCTATTCTCTTGAATTCAGAGACTTTTAGAGAATCAATTCTCTAATCAGGGTGCTGATACCCTAATACCTTCTTCTCAAGGAATCTCCGGAACCAGGCGAGAAGGAATTCCTAATTGAAGGCGGTTTTGAGAAGTAACGAGAGGGTTCTACCAACCTTCTATTCTCCGATTCCCCAAACCAGGCGAGAAGGGAATCTCATCGATCGCATCGTCAAAGGGACAAAGTGGTCGCGCGCTGACCAGACTCCTATCGGCACACTTCTCTAGAATCTCTGAGGAGATCTACTTGTAATCTTTTTAAGAATACTTGTAATTTAGCTCCTCAACCCTTTTTATTGTAAGTTTTCCCCTTTGCAAATCAATGGAAAACAAGATGGCGACTCCGCTGGCGAAAAGTAAATTCTCCACTGCCGAGAATCAAGTGTCGCAATGCGACGAACAGATTTTCGGGTCTAACTCTGAATTCAGAAAAAGTCAGTGCAGCCAGAGTCTCTCTGGCTAAATCTTCAAGGAAAGTCTCTGCGGAGACAGAAAAGGTTCTCTGCGAACCCACTGCGGTTCTCTGGCGCAACAAGGAAGCACGCCCGCAGTCCAAGTCCAGCACTTTAGAGAACCTGGTCGTTCAAATCGACCAGGGAAGATTTGAAGAAGTCCTCTCCGGGGGTGGTCTAATGCTTCGAGCACGAAAGCATAGGAAGGTCTCCACGGCTAAGGTTTCAGAACAGAAACTAGAAGCAGAATTCTGCCAACACCCTTCAGCCTCGCGTGTGGCTAATCAGGTTTCTTGCGAACCTAAGTATCCTCTGCCAAAGCAGATGTGGAGGCCTAAACAGAAGTCTCTGGGAAAAGCCTCAGGCGTAGCTACGCCAAAACCGCGTCTCTCTTGCGAAGAAAAAGGCAAGATGCCTGTCTGCTCCAACAATGCTACCAGCCGCGAAGTCACGACGGTAATCATACCATCGCCCAATTCAAGAGCAGCAACGCCTTGCGTCGGCCTCGTTCTCATGAGCGAAGCTGCTGTACCACAGCGTACGCGTAGGGTTCATGGCCACGAAGCTAGAGCCAAAGTACTATCCAAGGCTAATCGCCTTCGTAGCGCCATAGCGGGCAAAGCACCACAGCGTGCTCCGCTCTCCAAGTCGTCAGGCGCTGAGGTCGCGCTTTGTGGCGGAGCTAGAACTGAAGCACTATTCAGTGCTAATCCCCTCTGCGGGGATAAAAGGAGCAGGACATCGTCTTATGCGCGATCCAAAAGAGCCTTTGCACTGGATTGTTTAGGCCCAACTGGGTCTGACTTGCGAGAATTCTTGACAAACAAACGGAAGTCGGAATCTTTCCGAACTACTCCCTGTTGTCAACAAGTGGGATGTCAGCTGGTGACAATCCACTCAGTTCATTGCCGGCTAGGACCCATCCTCGCCACTCCTCCAGGCCAACGATCAGTTTTCGATCGGTTGACGGCGCAAGCTCCGATGAAGCATCGCAAAAGGAGCATATCACGAGATCTACTCTCTGCATCTGTTAACATGACTGGAAGAGGACGAGAGCTATGCAGGGGCAGGCAAGCGTCCGACGACACTCCCTACAGTTTTCCATATTCAGATTACAGCCCAGGCTTAGGCGAAGTCTTGGTGCATGAAGAAGGTATTTTCTGAAACACCAGATCTAGGGTGGCGATACCCTACAGTTATGAACAGCCTTCCTCCTCAACGGCCCTAGCCTCGTCAGAACAAGAAGAAGATCAGTCCAGTCATCAGATGAAGAAGATGAAGACAACGGGTATGATTCTTCGGCAACAGTCAGCTCGGTGCGAACAGACAGAGCATCAGTAAACATGGCTGATAATAGTAATGACGACCTTCGTCGGCGTTTGGAAGCTTAGGAACAAACTTCCAAAACTCAGCAAGAAGCTCTGAACAACATTCAACATATGCTCGCTCAACTCCTTAATAACCGGAATAACAATGATACCGGGAGTAACCATGACGAGGAAGAACATCTTAGCAATGACCAGCCAAAAACGGAGAAGTCCAAGGAAGGGTCTTCCTTAGACGCTGAAGTCCTTAAGGGCCTTCAAGCTCAAATCACATCCCTAACTCAGAGGGATGAATTAAAAAGTGGGGACAGTCCGTCCTTACCCGTTGGAGTGGGATTCAGTGCCATACCCACCGAAGTTCAAACCACCAACGCTGCATACATATGATGGTAAAAGTTCACCAAATCAGCACATCTACTATTTCCGGTCTCAGACTGGTAATGTTATAGGCAACGACGCCATCATGGCTAGGCTATTCATTGGCACTTTAAAAGGGGTGGCATTTGACTGGTTCCGAAGTCTTCCTCCAGGCTCTGTCAATTCTTGGATCAACCTGGAAACCTGATTCCTCTCCCGTTTCTATGAGCACGATACCGAAGTGACCATGGACAAGCTCCTCTCCACCGTGCAGAAGAAGGGCGAATCTGTCCGTGACTACATTGAGCGGTTCAGAAATCTGTCTTTGTGTGCCCAGTAGAAATGCCATTACCCATGCTCTTACAGACGTGCAGGCACAACTTCTTAGACCAAGTAGAGATTCGCATGGGGGCTGTCAAAGCCCACACCTGGAAAGAATTGGTCGAGCAAGCTGAGATAGCCGAAAAGTCGGCTAAAAAGTTCGAATCATCCGCCCCAAAGGCAAATGGGGTATGAACAATAAAGGACGTAGCGACATGGCGCAGTCTTCTCAAGCCAAAGGGAAAGAGACTATGTCCGTAGAATTGTCCGGGGACGTGCAGTCAAAAGCCAAGAAGAGCGGCTTCAATAATCAGGAGTTTAAGTTCCCTCCAAAATAGTATTCCTTCAGAGACGATCAGGTGGTCATAATATTCCATTTACTCCACAAAGGGAATAAAATGAAGCTGCCAGATGCTTGGCGTCCCATGAGATAAGACGCACGAATGATCCCAAATACTGTCTCTACTACAGGATGATTCACCATCCTACCGACAAGTGCTATGTCCTCAAGGACAGAATTCAAGCCTTGATCGACACAAGGGTCCTGACACTGAAGTCAGAGCAGAAGAAAGTCACTGCCAATATGGTGACCCTCGAGTTCGGCAAAACCCCAAAGGTCACAGTTCCTGACGGGACTTATCCAGTACCTGCACCACGGTTGGAAGTCAAGCATCCTCCAGCTAAAGCTCAGGATAATAAAGTCTTGTTCCCTTAACATTGGAGACAGAGGAAGTCATGTGGATACACCCAGACCTCGTCCAAGACATGCATGCGATTCAAAGATGCCCAAGTCAAAGGGCAAATCTTGCAATGACATCTCCATCCTGCCAGATGATGGCAATCTCTCTCAGCGACTCTGATAGGGGCGGAATCTCGCTATAACCCTATTGAGAAAGAGTGTTTAGCTCTTGTCTTTCCTGTTCAGAAGACGCGACATTATTTGGTTGGCCAAACCATACATGTCATCTCCAGAGTGAATCCTTTGCGCCTTCTCATGACGAAGCCAGGATCATTGAATTCAAGATTAGCTAAATGGGCACTCCTTTTGTCTCAATACGACATGATCTTTATCCCTCAGAAGGCAGTTAAAGGCCAGTCCCTCGCAGAGTTCTTGGCTGCTCATCCAGTCCCAGAAAACTCAAAACTTCATGAAGATATTCCAGATGAAGTCTTCGAGTCTAATATAACCTCAGAAGAGGAAGTGTGGCAGATGTTCTTCGATGGAGCATCACGAATAGGCCCTAAGGGCAAGATCATTGCCGGAGTGGGGGTTGTATTCATCTCCCCACAGAATCATGTCCTCCCCAGAGCATTTTCTCTGACAGAATCATGCTCCAACAATGTAGCGGAATATAATGCTCTGTTCATTGGTCTTCAGCTCGCCCATGGAATGGGGGTACGCTACCTTGAAGCCTACGGTGATTCAAAACTGATTATCAATTAGGTTAAAGGCGAATATGAAGTTCGCCATGAGGACTTGGTGCCTTATTACCACGCGGTCATCGAATTGGCTAATCTGTTTGAAGGTTTCTACATCGGGTACGTGTCTCAATCTCAGAATACTAGGGCAGACGCTCTTGCTGCATTAGCAACAACACTAGCCCTGCCAGTTGACACCGAGTATCACCTCACAGTGACAACTCGACACCTTGTATGCTCTAAGCATATGTTAAGAACTCAAGAAGTCTATAATGTCTCCACGGATCTTGAGCCGAGAGATTGGCGATTTCCTCTCATCGACTACGCTTTACATGGTCTGCTGCCAGACGATCCTAAAGAAGCGGCATCTATCAGACGAAGGTCTCTCCGTTTCTACTACGATCCAACTCTAAAGACACTTTATCGTCGTTCATACGACGGTAACCTCCTCCGTTGCCTTTCCAATTCATAGGCGCAGGAAGTGCTTAAAGAAGCACACGACGGCATTTGCTGAGCTCATCAGCCAGGTCCAAAACTCAAAGACAGGTTGTATAGGCTTGGATACTATTGGCCAACCATGATAGCCGATGCCATCCAATATGTACGAAGGTGTAAAGCGTGCCAAATCCATGCGGACTTCATACACCAGCCTTCGGAGTTACTCCACCCAACTGTTACTTCATGGCCATTTGAAGCATGGGGAATCGATGTTGTAGGGCCAATCAGCTCCTCTTCGACAAAAGGACACCGGTTTATCCTGGCAATAACCGATTACTTTTCAAAGTGGGCAGAAACCATACCACTGGTTGAAGTCAAAACCTCTAACGTGGTGAATTTCATCAAACACCATGTCATCCATCGATTTGGTGTTCCTAGGCGGATCATCCATGATAACGGTCCCCAATTCATAAGCCAAGTATTCTATCGGTTCTGCGATAAATACCGAATTCAGAATGTGACTTCAACTGCCTATAATCCCACAGCTAATGGCTTAGCGGAAGCATTCAACAACACGATCATCAAGCTACTCAAGAAGTTCGTCTCCTCGAATAAGCGAGACTGAGATGAAAAGCTTGGTGAATGTCTTTGGGCATACCGAACCACGGTTCGGACACCGACAGGCAATATGCCTTTTTCCTGGTGTACGGGTGTGAAGCAGTCATCCCGTTAGAAATCCAGATGCCGTCATTGCGAGTCGCTCTAATGACTAAGATCACATCAGAGGACAATGATCGATTACGTCTTCAAGAGCTCGAAGCCCTAGATGAGAAGCGACTACAAGCTCAACAGCATATCGAGTTGTATCAAGCTCGAATCTCAAAAGCCTTCAATAAGAAGGTCAAACAAAGAGTCTTCCAGAAAGGAGACTTAGTTCTAGCCGTCAGACGACCGATGATTATAACGCACAAGACCAAAGGTAAATTTCAGCCTAAATGGGAAGGATCGTTTGTAATAGAAACAGCCTATTCAAGCGGAGCATACCGTCTTATGACTTCAGACGGCGACTTACTCATGATGCCGATCAATGGCAAGTTCTTAAAGAAGTATTATCCCTGATAAAGGATCCTTCTCATGATCAAGTTAACATTACACCTCTGATCAAGACCTTCATATCTAAGGTACATGCAAAGAGAGCCTTTCTCTTCCTCCAAGCGAGATCATACAACCATAAACCAGTAGGAACCTGGTCATACACTGGTCTCTCAAAGGAAAATCAAGGTTACACATACGCTAACCAGATGATCCAATATCCTTAACGATTAAGGATAAAGGAAAATGTTGGCCTTTAAGCCCAACATAAGTCCCCGACAACTCATCATGCTGAGGGGAATAGCATGGCTACCCCAATTCAAACGGTAGTTGGTAAAGGCATATCAACCCGTTGACAGCTGGGGATTTGCTAAAAATCCTAAGGGACCTGTTCCCATTTGATTCCCTCTCCAGAATCACTTACCATTCTCATCCATAGAATGGTAAGACCACATATTCATTTCGCTGTTACGTTAACATTAAACCTATGACAGTGATACCCTCGTTTCTTCCCGCGAAAACGAGCTCTCCAAAATCACTTACTAATTCTCATCCATAGAATGGTAAGACCACATATTCATTTCGCTGTTACGTTAACATTAAACCTATGACAGTGATTCCCTCGTTTCTCCCTGCGAAAACGAGCTCTCCAAAATCACTTACCAATTCTAATCCATAGAATGGTAAGACCACATATTCATTACAACTTTGTGCTTGGTGGCATCTCAATCGGTTATATCATTGCGACCTCTGAACCAGCAGACAGCCAAGTCTCAATCTTGAGCCTGTTGACATTTACAAAAGACAGGTCTCGATACTTATTGATATTTACAAAAAATAAGTATCACCAACCTGTTGGCCAAAAGGCCCATCACTCTAGTTTTGATGATGATCAACTCATGTAGTTATGTTTACTAATGATCTTGTGTTTAATTAGTGACAGATTTATGAACAAGATCTTAGTAGGTGTGGAGCTTCAACAAAGGATTTAAAGTCATATTTGGAGCTAGCACCGGTTGATTCACGAGCCTATGCATCAAGATCACATCAAGTACTCAAGAGCAGTCGAGCTCGTTGGATCGTGTTTGGACCAAGTCAAGATGATGAGAAGACTTCAAGGGAAGACTTCAAGATCAAGACATGTGTCTAGGTATAAGATTTTTGTTTTAAATAAAATGTAAAGGATAGAGTAGTTGGTGGATTGCTCAAGTACATTTACACACACACACACACACACTCCTGATAGTTTTGTTTTTACAAAAGAATTTTTATTTTGAAAAATACATGTTTGGATTTTGGTTTTCATGTTTACATATCTTTTAACCAAAATCAAGTTTAGAGCTTAATATCAAAAACTTAGATATTTCATCTTATTTGTGTAGTGGATCATATCCATACACACTATGCTTTAATGAGTTCAAATATCTAGTTTTTATTTAAATGAGTTTATGGAAAATAAGCTTAGAAAAATACAAGTTTTCATTTGAGCCAATATTTTCCATATTACAAAAATAGTCCAATCTTTTATAACATGCCTTGATTTTGTGCAAGCATGTTTGTTTATCAAAGTATAATGGTAAAACTATTTTTGTAGATTTTTAAGTATTTTATGGGATTTTATTTCAACCAAAAGAGGGCCTGTTTGTTTCGTTGCAAAACGTCGCAAGTCGTAAGTCGTAAAATGAGAATGGAAAAAGTGAACTGTAGCAGAGAAAATATATTGTGTTTTACGGTGTTTGGTTGATAAAGTGAAGTGTAAATGGAAAAGTATATTGTGTTTTACGGTGTTTGGTTGATAAAGTGAAAGTGTAAATGGTAAAGTATATTGTGTTTTACGGTGTTTGGTTGGTAATGTAAAAGTGTAAGTGGAAAAGTTGACCACAAAATTAACTATAGCAGTGATTTAAATATTATAAATACTATTAAATTAAATCTACTATTGCAAATTAAATTGTATAATAAATTTGAGATAAAAATTAATAATCTTAATATTTTATTTATAACAATAATATTAATAAAATATTAGTATAAATAGTAAAATATTACTAAAATATTAACTAAATAAATAATATAAAATTTTAAGAAAATCTAAAGAACATTAATAAAATTTTAAGAATACTAATAAATATTAAAAAATGTTACAACAATAATAAAATATAGTTATAATATTATAATATTAAAAATACTTGAAAATTATTATAATATAAATTTTATTATAATATTATTGTAATATTATAGAAATATAAAATTAATAAAGTAAAATATAATTATAATTTAATAATAAATTATCATTATAGTATTATTATACTGAATTATTATTACAATATTAACATAATAAAATATATATAATAATAAAATATATTATGATATTAATAAAGTAATTTTTTATATTAAAAATAAATAATTAAATATATAGTAATTTATATTAAGTATAATACTGTTATATTAATAAAATATTAACTCTAAATAAAATAATAAAAAATGGAATAAGTATTAATAAAATAATAAAATATTAAATTAAAATATTAAATTAAAATATTAAATTAAAATAGTAAAATATTAAATATTAAAACAATAAAAAAGTTAAAGATTAAAAATATAAAATAATTAAATAATTAAATAAGAAATTGAACACTATTAAAATATTAAATATTTAATAATATTTAATTATATATTGATTATCAAGTAATTGTTTTGAACTGTAAGTGTACTACAAGTGAGAGTTACATGACCACAAAATTAACTGTAGCAACTGCAAGTGGGAAATATGAGTGTAAAAGTGAGATTTACATGACCACAAATTTAACTGTAGCAACTGCAAGTGGGAAAAGAAGAGTTGCAAAGTGTTTTGCATTTTACATTTTGCAAATGAAACCAAACAACTGTAAATGTAAAGTTGCAAAACTTTTTGCATTTTGCAAATGTTTTGAAACTTACCAAACACGCCCTTAGTTTTAAATCCCTTATCAGATTTTTGTTTCAGGCTTCAGCCAAGTCGACTAGTCGACCTATCAAGTCGACTAGAGCTGAAGTCGGTCGACCGGCTCGGTCGACCGACGTCCACGGACGTGCACGCCTTGACCTGGCAGATGGCCGGTCTGCCGACCTTGTCAACCGGAACTGAGAGCAGTGCTCTCTGTTCTTTTGGGTCGACCGGCGGTCGATCGGAGGCTTCAACGGTCTGATTTTTGACCGTTGGCGGTCGACCGGGCGGTCGACCGACAGGTCTGACAGACCCCAACGGCTAGTTTTTAACAGCCTATAAATTTGGGGGTTTGGCCATTGTTTTCACCAAGATTTGGAGAGTGTTTTTGAGCTAGTTTTTCCAATCCTTTTCAGAGATTTTTCTCCACAAATTTGAAAGCAAATATTTCCTATCTAAAGGGAAGATTTTACCAAGAGTGTTAAAAGAGATTCTTTGAGTTTTCCTCCACCATCTCTTTCCTAGTTTTCTCACACAAACACTTGAGCTATCCATTGCTATATCTACCTATAGGGTTTTGTTGTGAGAGTTTTTATTTGGTGATCAAAGTGTTTAGATCACCAAGATTTCATCTTTGTTCTTTGAGGAGGCGGACGTGTGTGTTCACATTGTTTTGGGTCCTAGTGTGGACTCGGTGTTTCGGGTTCGGGTGCGAACTCTTGTTTGAGGTGCGGCCTCGGCGAGCCGGTGGGCTTGCGGTGTGTACGGACTAGGGAGTCTGAGAGTTGTAGGTGTTGCGGCACCGGGTGATCCATTGGGATCGAGTATAGTGGAAATCCTTCGTGTGTCGAAGGCGGGGATGTAGAGCAAGGGTGCTCGAACCTCGAAATAAATCCTTTGTGTTTGCGATTGCTCACTCTCTCTCTCTCTCTTTGTCTTTATATCTTGCATACTTTTATTGTCTATCTTTATATGCTTGATATATTCATTTGTGCTCATTGATATACATGCTTGGGTTCTTCGCTAACACTTGTATTTAACCAAGAGAGCCAACGTGGCACCTCAACCCATTCAAGGGGAATCTAGAGGAGTTTGTCCAGAGCCCTTCACGGGGAATTCGGCAACACTCTTGTGTTATACGTGGTGTTTAGTTTAAATAGTTTGTTTAGGTCATAATTGCTTTTAGCTTCCGCATTATTTGGCATTTAGTGACCATTAGATTAGCCTTCACCTATTCACCCCCCCTCTAGGTGAACCTTCAATTGGTATCAGAGCTTGGTACTCTGATTTGGGTCTAACAACCTAGAGTTAAAGATCCTCATTTTTAGGCTAATCACAATATTTTGTACACACACCATGGACTTCATGTCACCACCCATGTTTGACATTCTTAACATCCATATATGGAAGGTGAAGATGTCCTTGTACCTCAAAGCCCTAAGTTATCATGTTTATCTTGCCACAACTAATAATGCATATTGTTTAAATGGTAAGAATATTGAGGCTAATGCAAAAGCCCTTAATGCTTTAAAGTCTACCCTAGATGATGTTTATTTATCTAGAGTTTCTAACTTTGATTCGGCTTTTGTAGTATGGAATACCCTCATCTCCCTTGGCGAAAATGATCAATACTATGCGGGAAGCGATTCGGACGTTGGAAGCAACACCTCCAACTTGTGCTACATGGTCCAAGGGATAACCCCCTTGAGGTAACTACCGAATCTGTGGATGAGGACATGTCATATGATGAGCTTGCCACTTTTTGTCAACTCCTACTTGAGAAATATGACATTATTAAAAAGGAAAAAAAAATTTGAAAAAGAAATTTGAGTGCATGCATATAGAACATGATTCATTTAGAAATAATATTGCATGTTTAGAAAAAGAAAATGAAATTTTGAAAAATGAGAATGTTTCCCTCATGTCTAAATTGAATGATCTTTGTGAAGGAAACACAAGTTTGAAAAATGAAATTATTTTGGTGGAAAAACAAAAGGAAATTATTTTGCAAGAAAATAAATCTTTAAAAAGAAAATTTGTTGAAAAAGAAAAAGAAAATGTTTTTCAAAAGAAAAAGAAAATGATTCTATATCTCACCATGCTTTACATGCCACCACTAGTGAGATTAATGTTTTGAAAAATAAAATGGATTGTTTGAGTTTAACTTTGAACTCGTGTGCATTCAACCATTCTAGATTGGAATCCTTATTTCAAAAGAAACAAGTTCCCCATGTTCATGCACACTCACATCATGCATTTGCTTATGTTGCACAACACGATCACAAACATTCACATAAGCATCCTAAGGTGTACACATGTACACATTATGGCCGCAAAGGCCATTTAGCAAAATTTTGTTTTGACAAGTTGCATTCTTTAAATTTTGCTAATAAAAATTTTGGGTTCCTTACAAGACTAACCCCAAAGGACCCAAGAAAATATGGGTACCAAAGTCCCCACCTTTTGTATTTGATGTAGGTGAGGGCTCTCACATGACGTGAGAGATTTGGTGCCTTGGTGGTGGTTGCACGTGGACTAGATGGACATATTTTTGATGCACCGCTATCAAGGAGGTTTTGGTGGAAAGACCACCATGCTTGGAGTTTTGGAGTTGGTAACAATCTCTAAACTCCTACTTTTTATGTTCATGCTTGTTCATTCATGATATTTTTAGCATGATCATGTCTTATTTGTTTTTGTGCTTCATGTGGTAAAAACATGCTTAGATGTAGTTTTTATCAAAACTTGTATTATACATGTACAAATAGTGAGTTACACGTGACTTATATATGTTTGCACTTCATGCTCATTTGTACCCACTATATGCACATGTATAGACTAGTTTTGATGATTCTCATTTATACTTGTTTTGCCAATTTTCGTGTTTTACTTCATGTATATGTATCTTTTATTCAAATCTAATAAATATACATGTATATCCATTTTGAGCGTCTTGCCTTCATGCAAATACTATTAACAGACTCGTTTTATGTTTGGGATATGTATGTGTATTGTTAGGATTGGATAAATCATACATATACTTAGAAGTGTGCTTCGTTTTAATAAAAAATGAATTTTCATGTTTGTTTGATTAAAAAAAAAATGATACTCACAGTTTTTGAGCTTCAATGTCTAATTTCATGAAAATACTATTTACATGACTTTTGAACACTCACACTTTATTTCTTTTGTCATGACTTTGATTCATGAACATATTTTTGAGCTTCATAGATCGAGTGTCAATTCTTGTATTTGGTATGATTCATGAAATACATATGCTTTGATTTCATGTTTTGAAGGATCTTTAACTAGTTTTTCAAAAAAAAAATTTAACTAGTTATTGTTCTTCATTTGGTAGTGATTTTCAATGCTAAAATATTTTCAAATCTAATTTTTGAAAACCCCTACCATCAATGGGAGGTTAGATGGGAGATCATGTTCATGTATGCTTTAAATTGAAAATCATTTAAAACTTGAATCATGATTGGGTGGTAGTTATATGAGATATACACTTGATCTTATTGTCATTTTCAATTGGTATCATTGGATTCTTTCAATTGGTATCTAAATTGATAATTTTTGTATATACTCATATTTTGTTTTCTTATATATGTATGTATCAATGTCAATTGGTATACTCATTTCATACATATATATGATTTTCATGTGCTTAACTTACAATTGGTTCTCATTTTTAAAAGCACAAAGTTTATGATGAAAAATAAAAATCTTTGATCATTATGTTTACTATTGGTATCAATATGTTTCAACTTCATATTTGTTAAATTTCAATTGGTATCAATATGATTTACAAAAATGATTATTTCCATTTTGGTATCTTAAAATTTGTTTGTTTTACAAAAGCTCTGATACCTTTAAAAATTTTGTTTAAGAAAAATTAAAAAAAAACATTTTTTGATTTGTATTTCTTATATGCAAGGAGAGCTTAACATCTCTTCTACATATAGATTCATGTTGAGTGTATTGTATATTGAGGAGCTTGACAACTCTTCTTTATGTGGTACACGTGTGTAGGGGGAGCTTCACATCTCCTCTTATGCATTACATAATATGTGTTATGTGAATTGGGGCTTGTCATCCCTTCTTCATGTAATACATATGTGTAGGGAAGCTAACTTAACGTCTTCCTCTTCATGAATGTATATCGCATATAACCTTTTATTGATATGTTTGACCCCTTATTGGTCTCTTTGTTTATGACAAAAATGGGGAGAAAAATTTGATGATTTTGTTTTTTTTTACCTTAAACCCTTTGTTGATGATTGACAAAAAGGGGGAGAGGTATTTGCTATATATGCATTGTTTTTATTAAAGGATTTATATTTAATGCATATATGTTTTGTTTTGCAAATAGGAGAAAAAGATTTTGTGATTTTGTTTTATGCTTGATTAGCATGTTTACTACTACATTTGCATACATGTCTATGTGCCTCATTGGATATCTATTTGTTTATGTGTTATGCATGAGTTAAGGGGAGCTTCTTTGGAGATTTACTTTAATCCATGCATATATAACTTCATGAGTTTTGTCATCATCAAAAAGGGGGAGATTGTTGGCCCAAAGGCCCATCACTCTAGTTTTGATGATGATCAACTCATGTAGTTATGTTTACTAATGATCTTGTGTTTAATTAGTGACAGATTTATGATCAAGATCTTAGTAGGTGTGGAGCTTCAACAAAGGATTTAAAGTCATATTTTGGAGCTAGCACCGGTTGATTCACAAGCCTATGCATCAAGATCACATCAAGTACTCAAGAGCAGTCGAGCTCGTTGGATCGTGTTTGGACCAAGTCAAGATGATGAGAAGACTTTAAGATCAAGACTTGTGTCTAGGTATAAGATTTTTGTTTTAGATAAAATGTAAAGGATAGAGTAGTTGGTGGATTGCTCAAGTACATTTACACACACACACACACTCTTGATAGTTTTGTTTTTACAAAAGAATTTTTATTTTGGAAAATACATGTTTGGATTTTGGTTTTCATGTTTACATATCTTTTAATCAAAATCAAGTTTAGAGCTTAATGTCAAAAACTTAGATATTTCATCTTATTTGTGTAGTGGATCATATCCATACACACTATGCTTTAATGAGTTCAAAATATCTAGTTTTTATTTAAATGAGTTTATGGAAAATAAGTTTTAGAAAAATACAAGTTTTCATTTGAGCCAATATTTTCCATATTACAAAAATAGTCCAATCTTAAATAATATGCCTTGATTTTGTGCAAGCTTGTTTGTTTCTCAAAGTATAATGGTAAAACTATTTTTGTAGATTTTTAAGTATTTTATGGGATTTTATTTCAACCAAAAGACTTAGTTTTAAATCCCTTATCAGATTTTTGTTTCAGGCTTCAGCCAAGTCGACTAGTCGACCTATCAAGTCGACTAGAGCTGAAGTCGGTCGACCGGCTCAGTCGACCGACGTGCACGGACGTGCACGCCTTGACCTGGCAGATGGCCGGTCTGCCGACCCTGTCGACCGGAACTGAGAGTAGTGCTCTCTGTTCTTTTGGGTCGACCGGGCGATCGACCGGAGGCTTCAACGGTCTGATTTTTGACCGTTGGCGGTCGACCGGGCGGTCGACCGACAGGTCTGACAGACCCCAACGGCTAGTTTTTGACAGCCTATAAATTTGGGGGTTTGGCCATTGTTTTCACCAAGATTTGGAGAGTGTTTTTGAGCTAATTTTTTCAATCCTTTTCAGAGGTTTTTCTCCACAAATTTGAGAGCAAATATTTTCTATCTAAAGGGAAGATTTTACCAAGAGTGTTAAAAGAGATTCTTTGAGTTTTCCTCCACCATCTCTTTCCTAGTTTTCTCACACAAACACTTGAGATATCCATTGCTATATCTACCTATAGGGTTTTGTTGTGAGAGTTTTTATTTGGTGATCAAAGTGTTTAGATCACCAAGATTTCATCTTTGTTCTTTGAGGAGGCGGACGTGTGTGTTCGCATTGTTTCGGGTCCTAGTGTGGACTCGGTGTTTCGGGTTCGGGTGCGAACTCTTGTTTGAGGTGCGGCCTCGGCGAGCCGGTGGGCTTGCGGTGTGTACGGACTAGGGAGTCCGAGAGTTGTAGGTGTTGCGGCACCGGGTGATCCATTGGGATCGAGTATAGTGGAAATCCTTCGTGTGTCGAAGGCGGGGATGTAGAGCAAGGGTGCTCGAACCTCGAAACAAATCCCTTGTGTTTGCGATTGCTCACTCTCTCTCTCTCTTTGTCTTTATATCTTGCATACTTTTATTGTCTATCTTTATATGCTTGATATATTCATTTGTGCTCATTGATATACATGCTTGGGTTGTTTGTTAACACTTGTATTTAACCAAGAGAACCAACGCGGCACCTCAACCCATTCAAGGGGAATCTAGAGGAGTTTGTCCAGAGCCCTTTACGGGGAATTCGGCAACACTCATGTGTTATACGTGGCGTTTAGTTTAAATAGTTTGTTTAGGTCATAATTGCTTTTAGCTTCCGCATTATTTGGCATTTAGTGACCATTAGATTAGCCTTCACCTATTCACCCCCCTCTAGGTGAACCTTCACAACCTTGAGCTTGGTGGTGTCTCAATCGGTTATGTCATTACGACCTCTGAACCAGCAGACAGCCAAGTCTCAATTTCGAGCCTGTTGACATTTACAAAAGACAGGTCTCGATACTTGTTGACATTTACAAAAGACAAGTATCACCAACCTTGAGCTTGGTGGCGTCTCATTCGGTTATGTCATTGCGACCTCTGAACCAGCAGACAGCCAAGTCTCAATTTCGAGCCTGTTGACATTTACAAAAGACAGGTCTCGATACTTATTGACATTTACAAAAGATAAGTATCACCAACCTTGAGCTTGGTGGCGTCTCAATCGGTTATGTCATTGCGACCTCTGAACCAGCAGACAGCCAAGTCTCAATTTCGAGCCTGTTGACATTTACAAAAGACAGGTCTCGATACTTGTTGACATTTACAAAAGACAAGTATCACCAACCTTGAGCTTGGTGGCGTCTCAATCGGTTATGTCATTGCGACCTCTGAACCAGCAGACAGCCAAGTATCAATTTCGAGCCTGTTAACATTTACAAAAGATAGGTCTCGATACTTGTTGACATTTATAAAAGACAAGTATCACCAACCTTGAGCTTGGTGGCGTCTCATTCGGTTATGTCATTGCGACCTCTGAACCAGCAGACAGCCAAGTCTCAATTTCGAGCCTGTTGACATTTACAAAAGACAGGTCTCGATACTTATTGACATTTACAAAAGATAAGTATCACCAACCTTGAGCTTGGTGACGTCTCAATCGGTTATGTCATTGCGACCTCTGAACCAGCAGACAGCCAAGTCTCAACCTTGAGCCTGTTGACATTTACAAAAGACAGGTCTCACCCGTACCTGTTGACATCTACAAAAGACAGGTCTTACCCATACTTGTTGACATTTACAAAAGACAAGTATTACCCTTTTAGCCCCACAAAGGCTAATCTTGAGCTTGGTGGCTTCTCAACCGGTTACGTCAGTGCGACCTCTGAACCGGCAGATAGCCAAGTCTTATTATTCAATCCAGCAAGGATTATGTTCTCAAGTGGCTGCAATACAACTTGGAAACAACAGATTAAACAAGTCGGAGATTCGACAGGGAGTCAAAACAAAATTACTTTTATTGATTCCAAAAAAGGAAGGGATACATGGAGGCACACATATTACAAGCTACGAGCATACGTCATAAGATCTGATTAGTTCTTCAAAGAAGGCCAGCCTTGTCTCCCTATCATTGGCAGCCCTAACAAGTGCCTGCGACCTTAACTCAGCCACGTTTAAATTTACCGTCTGGGCCAAGCGAGCCTCGACCTCGGTCAAGGTTGCCCTTTGAGCCAACTCTTGCCGCGAAAGCTCATCACTCTGAGCCTTGAGTTGCTCAAGCCGCACAATCTCTTCAAGACGTACAAGTTTAGCCTTGGATAAGAGAAGATTTGCCTTTCTGATCATCTCCTTGGCCTTTTCAATTTTATCTTCAGCGTCAAGAAGAGCACTGCTAGAAGAATCGATAGCATCCCCGAGCTCTATCTTCCTTATCTCCAAGGATTTCAAGTCCGGAGAAATAGCCCTAGTGTTTCCTGAGCGGCGAGATGGGCTTCATGCATTTGAGCGATAAGGTACCCAAGCTGCTCATCAACCGAAGACTCCAAGTTCGAAGGGCTGAGACGACGCCATTCCTCTACGTCCCTTTCAAATTGGTTTACCAGAAGCTCTAATGCAGCGGCCTGCTTATCCCCTCCAAAGTCCAGGATATTCTCAATACTTCGGGAGAGGACCACCTTTAAAGTAGAAAATGGCATAGTCGAGCCTTTCAAGACCAGATCAATGGATCGCTTCAGGCCTTTATAAAAGCTGTCGACTATTTCAGCTACAAATTCATTTTCAGCCTCAGCCACTCCTGGCAGACGAGCAGCCTGAGAAGATTCCACCGGCCTTGTTGACATTACCGTGGAAGGAACAGTGGGAACACTGGCTGCAGCAGCACGGCAGGTTATTGGTGATCTTGGCAGAGTCCTCATTGAAACCAGTACACTAGCCACAACCGAGGTAGGACTAGTGACCATTTCCTGGATAGCAAGCTCAACCCCAGCATTGGGGAAGTAGGACTTGTAATCACCCTCAGCTCCGCACCTGGCAAAACTGATGGCACCTCACTCGTTGATATAGTTGGGAGTGAAGATGCCTCCGTGACTACCGTCCCTTCAACCTCTGTTCCTCTGGCTGGCTCAGGCCGATAAGGGGCAGGTCACCATATAAAACATCCAACTCAGCAGCATCCGCCGCGGTCGAAGTGCTCATGACACCCCTGGATCCCTCAGGAAGACAGGTGGGCTCTCTTGAAGTTGACGCACCCAGAGGCGGAACACCTGCAACAAGACTGTGTTTAGGCAGGACACAACAAATAACAAGAGTCAAAAGGGTCAAAATCATACCAAAAGATAATGTCGCCTCAGTTGTCTTGGCGGCTACATTAGCCCCTACGGGCTCCATCGGAAAATCTTTGGCGGAATCAACACGAATGGCCGGCCCGCTTTCGCTCGCCGAACCCTCCGTTGTCCACCCAAGGGAGCTAGAAGTATCGAAATTTCTCCTCGAAGTCCCGATACCCGAAGGACCAACATCAGCTGCATCACCTCCGGACCCTTCTGAGACCGCGAAATACCCAGCTTCATCACCCTCTTTATAAGTAAACAGGGGATCATAATGTTCCCCTTGTTCTCCAACGGCCTCAGCTCTCGGGCTTGTCGCTGCCTCAGTTCCTGCACCACAAAACGAATAATTAGCTATCTAAAACACATATAAGGTATATTACATGGACGGAGTTGATCTTACCCAGGTCCGGAGCGACTTCGCCAGTAGTCGGTTCGGGAACTGACGATTCAACTACTAACGGGGCAAGAGAAGGAAACACTGCAGATGGTTCGCCCCCTACAGCAACCGTAGGAGCTTGGCGACGGGGCTTTTTCACCAACTGCTTCCTACGAGATCCACCTGTCCGTTTGCGCTTAAGAGGAACGTCGGGATCCTCCTCCTCTGCTTCTTCTACATGTCTTGGGGGAGCTGTCCCCATCACGCCAGAACCAGCTGCAGGAGTCTCGGCACCTGCCTCCGCTTCGAAGCGAGGTCTTTCCGCATCCGAGGCTTCGCTGTCATCAACAACAACGAATTCTTCTATACCTGGGACGCGAACCCTCTTACCTTCCCTTCTCTCAGAGACCCTCCGCTTTAGCCGCTGAGAAATTAACTTCACACCAGAACTGTTAGCATTAAATCCAAGGGGTGTGGAGTTGGAAGTCGCATACCACTGGCAGAAGCTTAGGGTCATTAGAAGGTTAGGAGTCCTCAACGGCGTACGCAGCCGCGCCCCAGTACAGCCTGTAATGAAAAATCGCCAAGCACGGGCTCCATCAATAAGGCTCCCCATGAAAGCCAGATTGAGATTTGGGTTGCCCACGTACAGTTGGTCATATCCAAACTGTCGAGCAAACTGACTTGGAACATAAGGCTCCAAGTAGCAAGTATCCCCGCTCTGGTATAGTAAATGTGAGGGCCGGATGTTGACCAGCCACTCAAAAACTCCCCGGTTCAGAGACAACTGCCCTTCCCCCACGTTCTTGAACTCCTCATCATAGCCTGCATCCCGAATATGGGGGAAGCAGCGGAAAAGACTATAGACGTCATAGCGACGCACCAATTTACGGGCCTTAGCCACGTAAGTCTTTTGCCAGGAACATCCTTCGAATCGGCGAAGGAGCGCCATTCGAACACCTTCCAGAGGGTCCTCTCCAGCTTCAATCAAAGAGGAACAGTGCAAGGAGAACCACACCATCAAATAAGTATATGGCAGACCTACTCTGGGGTTAGGTCCGTCGCGGGGTAAAGTGGCCCCCTTTTCACGCTTCGTCACTGGTGGTCTACAGAAACCTTCCGTCAATGCGCGAAGGCCTCTCTGGATACAACACACCATGACCAAAAGAAGTCCCAGAGAACAACCATGGACTAGACGAACAGCAGGCAGCAGGACGTTCGGATGAATGACGTCACCTGACGAAGACGGCACAACGCACCTTTTCAGCCAGACTGTCAAGAAGCCAGCCAGCAGTGCCTGCCGGGACATCGGCCGACGAGCCTGGTGATGGAAATTTCGAAGAACATCGCCTTTTTCATAAGGACCATCATCTTCTTCCACAACTAGATCCCTTTGAGAATGCTTTTGCATCCGGCTAAAGATGTCTTTGACAGCAACTCAACAGTGAGCCGCTTCAGGAGTGTTCTCCATATCTGGGAACAAATAATCTCCCCAGCTCTTCAAGCTGCATGAAGTTCCCTTACTATTTCTGTGCATACTGAAGCAAATGTACAAATGGCACATTAACTCCCGGTAAGTCTCGAACAAGGCAGGCTCCTACTTCTCCAGAAGGGCTAATTCTGCCTCGCACGGGAAGTATTCTTCATATAGGATAGACCCCAAAGGCAGAGAAGAGACTTCCCACATCTCATGCAGAGCCATACCAAGTTCGCCAACAGGGGTGAAGAAGGTCCCTGAAGCCGGGCAGTACAATTCAAAGATGGCGTAGAGCACGCCACGTTCATCTCAATGCCGTAGCAAGTCGCCCTGACGGCCTCATGAAGGTTCAGCCTCTCCAGATCCTCCTCGAAATGAGCGAGGATGTATACAGTTAAATCCCTCCACCATGCCTTCAGAGGGTGAATCCAGCCTGGAGTTCTGAAATCAGTGACCGGATAGTTCCCATTAACTTTAAAGGATTGGTTGCCAAAGGTCAGCATCACCGCAGGATTTTCTCCTACTGGGATCTCTCGCGATACATTTCCAGGATGTAGACCCATAATGCAACAAGGAGGCCCCGCTCTTGCATAACCAGGAGACTGAAGCATCAATCTCCCTACATGGACAGAATCGGTACTCCGGCTCACTTCCCACGACATCTTCTTAGCCTGCGTCACGCCTTGGAAGGAAGACAAAGAAAAATGCCGCTTGCTAGATGGAAGATAGAATTTCTCGCCATCCAACTGGAAAATCCATTGCCCCTCCCCGGCCAACAGCTGGCGATCAGGATCTGGCGCGGCATCCCCGAACATGAAGTCGGGCTTCCTATAAGTTCGACGGTCAAAATCTTCAAGGGGAGCCGTAGTCAGAATGCCCCTCGTGGTGAGTTGATCCCCACCATAAATAAGCGTGTCTCGAACGAGAGAACTCCACTCACTAAACAGATAAGCCTGCCCTTGGAATTGCAGGCTGACATTGCCGTCCGATCCCCTAGTCATCCCAAATAGACTGTTCAAAGGACCAGGAGTGTAGTGCACTGCAGGAACAAAGAGAAACTATGATTAGTTCATCAGTTAGGCGGAGGCCTAAACAAAATACAATTTCCACTAAGGCATAGCCTCGCTCTTTGAGTGAAGCTAGCAAGACGATAGCTTCGCCAAAGCTTAGCCTTGCAGTTGCGGGAAAATATCCAAGTGTTAGCTTCGCTTTAGAAGCTTAAGCAGAAGGCGCCACAGCCCTGAAGACTAATTTCGTCAAAAGGGCATTATGGTCAAAAACCATTTCAAGGGTATTAAAGTCCTTTACGACTATGTTTGAAGGGACAGATCCGCATCCTGTTGGTCAATAGGATGAAAACAGTTTAAGGGATAGCTACGCCTGGAAGCTTAAAGAAAAACTCTTCAGTTCTTGGATTCCCGTTCAATAAAGTAAGGGAAATTCAGGTAATTGAATTCCATAAAGACAGCAGATCTTAATTGATCATTTTTTGGTTCATCCAATGACAGCCAGACATCGGCTTTAAAAGAGAGACGACAGTCTCTAAATCAAAAGGGAAAGTTCCCTACCGGCGATTGGTCGTTCGATGACCGGAGGAGGAGAAGGACCCTCCGCTGCAGAAGTTGCCACTTCTTTTCCTGCTCGTCTCTTGGGCACCATTGAAGAACTGTGGAAGTTCTTAAACTCTTGAATGAAGAAGAAAGAAGAAGAGCCAAGTAATCTGGAAAATTCAAAGAGAGATGATGACTTTCTCTCTCAGCCCGACCGGGCTTTTATAAGCAGATGATCGCCTGAAACGATGCCTCGAAAAGAGTACAGGCTGTCGTTTCAAATTAATTTGAAACGGCGCCTAAAGCGCCTTCCCGAGAAGCACTGATTCAGCCCCATTAAGGGCTAACTTCGCCACGAGTTAAAATGCGGACTTTGCACAATACATCGATGACTTCGCCAACAGGATTGCCTTAACTCCGCTGAAGGCCTAGGCCAAACTTCGCAGATATGCTAGCTTCGCCGGACGCTCATTCCTGTTTCAGAACAAATTCTATCTTTAACCTCGCATGAAGTCTAACTCCGCTGAGCCAATTCAGAATGAAGGCAAAGAAAAAATAAAATGAGCAGAAAATGAACTTTCATTGATTTAAAAGGAAAGGTACATTGATACTACATCAAGGTTGTGTTTCATACAACAGAATCAATTGCTCAAGAGGCATACAAGTGGTCTTATCTACTTCCAAGTGAAACTAACTGGACATGAAAGGCCTTCCTCCTGCACAAAACCGTAATGATAGAAGGTGCCACCAGGACAGATTGTGCCACCAGGACAGATTGTGCCACCAGGAAGCCGAACCTTCTCTGATTAAAATTGGTAGAGGACTGATCGCCACCAGCAGGTTGGATCCTCTTTGATGACAATTGGTAATGGGAAGATCCGCGACCTTACAGGTGACCTCCGCTTTCCCGAAGTGGATCATCTCGGATAAGTGACTTCCAGCCTCGCCTCGAAGTGAATCATCTCGGATAAGCGACTGCCAACCTCTTCTGGGACACACATCAACTGCCCCAGTTTGTTCCTCCTGCTTAAGGGTAAAGTCTCAACTAGAAAAGCAAGAGGAAATTTTCTGGTTTCTTTCATCAAGTCACAAGATTGGCGAACATAGATTACTGCAATGTAAACCAGAACAAATTAGCAGTTAAACACAGGAGAAGCTGCAAAAGCACTAAGTCAAATTCTTTGGGGCGAAGCATTTCCATTCAGTCAAGTATTGATTTCAGTTAAAGCAGAGGATAGCCTCGCTTGCACAGTGATGATGGGCTAGCTCAGCGAATGCCAAGTCCTAACCTCGCCTATATGGCTAAGCCAGACTGATCCTGAGGGACGCAGTCTTAGCCCCACCTATATGGCAAAACTGGCTCAACTTTGAAGAGACTAAGCCCCGAGTTTTGCCTGTGTAGTGAACTTAACACGCATACAGTGATCTTCCTTTGATCAAGTTAAAATGATAGCTTCATTAGGAAGCTATGCTGAAATCCTTCTCTGCAGATCAGTTAAATAGAGGGCAAGGGAAATTAATCCCTGAAGCAGCTGATTAAAGCTAAAACTAAACTAAGGAAAATGAACTCCCTAAAAGATTATTGGTGAAGTCTGTGAATGATCAAGACTTACCGGTCATTGGCTGGGTAATAACCAGAGTGGGCATCCCCACTAGTTCAGAGATCTGAGTATCTCTCTCAACCAAGAGAAGAGAAGAAGAGCAGATCCCTTCTCTTCAGAGGACCTCAAGTGTCCTATTTATAGGTCTCATGGCCTGAGCGCTGCCGCCTCAAGCGTGGAAGCACAAGCGCATTTAAGGCATTTATTGCGCCTTGAGAAAAGGGACGGTTTTCCTTGGAACCGTGCAAAGAAAAAAAACGCTCTCCCTCATAAAGGCATTTATTACGCCTTGAAGACGCCTTGAAGAAAGGGAATATCCTCCCTCGGAAACGCGCAAGGGAAGAATATCTCCCTCGATTAATGCAAGAGAAGTCATTCTGACTTCGAAAAAGGAGTAATCCTTCTCGTAATTGACCCATGGCAGTTGGCCTCGGAAAAGCAACAGATGCTCCAGAGCGAACTTATTCCAGGAAGCCCGGATGCGAAGCTACCCAAACGCAAATCTACATGATTCTTCGGCGAACTTATCCCAATGCAGGATTGAAAGCGAAGCTGAACTTAACCACCATGGCGACGTTCGTACTTCACATACCACTGATCAAAGCAATTTAAAGTATTTCGAAGTCTGAGCTATTGCAGACTTTCGAAAACAAGACGGGTCTTGTTGACACTTAAAAAAGACAAGATTCTTACTGGCCTGAACAATGTCTAAACTTGTTGACATTTACAAAAGACAAGTGACAGACAAGCTAACGACCAGTTTTCACCCATCTCCGAGGGACAAGGAAGCAACTTGGACTCCACTGATCCAGCAAGCAGACAGTGAGCCCGGATTGTATCTAAACAGACCTCAGCAGGTTTAAAGATGCTAGCACTTAGCATCACATGAGCCCAAAGGGATAGCCTCGCCTGAGAGGCTAAGATCATCTTCGCCTTGAAGCCATTCAAAGCTCCGTCAAGAAGTTAACTCATGGCTTCGCCTGAACTGCTGAAGCGCAACTCTGCAGAGAGAGTTAGCTCCGCCTGAAGCCACACGCAGCCGCGCAGAAAGGGTATGTGATAGCTTCGCAACAGATGACATCTAGCTCCGCCGAAGAATCCTTCCTCTGACTTCGCCAGATACTGACTCCAGCACCGCTGTGAGTTCAAAGCGGCAGTACCACTGCGAGTCTGATATGGTCAACCTTTGACCAATTAAATCTCCAGATGAGATCAAATCTAATCAGGATTGAGATCAAATTCAATCAAGATCAAATCTGAGATCAAATTTGGCAATTGATTGCCACAATCTCTTGACTCTTCTAAAACGAGTAAGAAGATCAGGGGAAATCCTCCAACGTTATGGAAAGGATCAAAACAGATCAAGAGGATCAACCGACCTGCCATTTCTAGCTTCGCAGAAGCTGATCCTAGCCTCGCAGCAAGGCTACTTTTCAGATTTAAACAGATTTGATTCAATCTGTTTTCATATTTTCAAGGGACAATTATACCCCTGTTCTCCCTATAAATAGCCCAACAGGGGCATAAGGAGAAAGAGAGCCACCTCCAAAAGTAGAGACCACACACAGACTCCAGAGAAACGGCAGACTTCTCGAGAGGACGCACCGTGCACAAACAGAGATCTATTCTCTTGAATTCAGAGACTTTTAGAGAATCACTTCTCTAATTAGGGTGTTGATACCCTAACATCTTTTCTCAAGGAATCTCCAGAACCAGGCGAGAAGGATTCCTAATTGAAGGCGGTTTTGAGAAGTAACGAGAGGGTTCTACCAACCTTCTATTCTCCGATTCCCCGAACCAGGTAAGAAGGGAATCTCATCGATCGCATCGTCAAAGGGACAAAGTGGTCGCGTGCTGACCAGACTCCTATATCCAGAATCTCTGAGGAGATCTACTTGTAATCTTTTTAAGAATACTTATAAATTAGCTCCTCAACCCTTTTTATTGTAAGTTTTCCCCTTTGCAAATCAATGGAAAACAGTAGCTATCACGAAATCCATAGGAGTACAAGGCCTAAAGCCTATTGGGTAGCTAGCCCAAGAATGGGCTAAATGAAAGCCCGAAGGCTAGAGTACGCCCAGAGTCTAAGGCACTTTCGGTAGCTACCACGAAACCCATAAAGGTGCAAGACTTAAAACCTATTGGGTAGCCATTCTGGGAGTGAGTAGAAACCCAGAGTCTATACAAGAGTTCCTGCAATGTTAGTACCAAGTATGCATAAATATAATGTCATCTACACTATTACAAGCATTATAGTACATCAGTCTAATATAAGTCATGACATCTCCACATAATACAACACACCCACACCCGTACAATCACATTGGACTGATACAAAATATAACAAAATTTCAATACAAGCTCAATAATGCAAGAAAAACACTCGTCTAAAACATAAATTCCAAGGAAAACACCGTGGACTCTGGGAAACTCCGCGCGCCTGAGCTCCCAAGTGAGGAAACACACGAAGCGAGAGAAGGAGAATGGGACTTGGCCCCTTGGTAGCCGCCGACCCCTAGGATGGTGTGCCAGTCACTAGGGAAGGTCAAGAGGGTAGCCAGCTGTAACCCCCAGTTTCCCGATGTACGTATCACCGTATCGGTACGCGATACGACGTACAAAATTGATTTGATCTCCGTGGTAGTCCGATTGAGCTGATTTCAGTTTTAAAACTCATTTTTAAATTAATTTGATCTCTGTGGTAGTCCGATTGAGCTGATTTCAGTTTTAAAATTATTTTCTAATATTTTAGATTTTTCAGGATTTTTTGGAATTTTTCTGGATTATTTTAGAAAATCTCCGTAGTCGGTGTCAACCGATACCGATAATCAGCTTTCCGATTTTTCTTTCCCAAACAGAGTAGCATTTTTAGAATCAGCTTTCACCGTGTGTCTTAGAATCGTATTATCTACGTTAATATATTTTTGGGGATTTTATTAAATTTATCGAAAATCCGGCCAAACCGGTGTCGCCCGGTACCGGCAACATCTTCCAGGATTTTTAATTGGAAAACTGGATTGAATTTCTAAAAACTGTCTTCATATTCCGTCTCAGTATAATATTCTCTATTTTCTGTAATTTTTGAACCCGTTCAGAGCTGGTCGAATATTGAGCCAATATTATAATAATAAAATATTATATTTTTTTAACTCTTTCTTTTTCCTTTCTTTTTCTCTTCCCTTCTTTCTTTCTCTGGAAGCATCTTTCCCTCACCGCCTTAAACCATCGCCAATCTCCCCTTCTTTTAAACTGTCTCTCTCTTTCTCTCCCGCTCTCTGGATGGTTCGAGGGGATCACCGCCGGCAAGGGCGGAGCCGCCGCCGGCGGAGCGCCGGCAAGGCAGGGCCGGCCTAGCCTGGCCAGCCCTTACCCCCCACTCCTATTTTTCTCTCTCTCACTTACTCTATCACTCCCCTTCTTTCTCCCTCTCTCCCTTTCCCCGGCCCTTTGCGCGGCCCCAGACCGCCGCCGGCGGCCTGGGCGACCGCCGGCGGGGCGGCCTGGGCAGCCGCTGTCCCGTAGCCCCTGCTTTTTCTCTCTTTTCCCCTTCTCTTGCTCTCTCTTTCTCACTCCCCTTGCCGCCGGCGTGGGCCGTGGAGGGCGCCGCCGGTGTGGGCCGCCGGTGTGGGCCGCGGCGGGCGCCACCGGCCAGCCCGGCCGGTGGCCGGCTAGCAAGCGACAGCAGCAGCTGTCGCTGCTGCTGTTATTGCTGTTGCTGTTGTTGTTATTGGGTTCGGGTATGGACCCGAACCCCAATAACCCTATTGGATTAGGTTGAAACCCAATTACCCTATTGGGTTAAACCCGTTAACCCTACTTTAAGTTACGGGTTTGAGTTGTGGATCTGGACCCAACCCGTTATGAGCCAAACCCGCATCCGAAACCCATTATAGGTAAGTTTACAGAAAACCCCTTGTACAATTCAATATTTGCATTTAATATTTTTATTTACATATTTAACTCTATTTGTTATGATTTAGTATTCGGGCGATATCGAAAGCATCCGGACTTCGATTTGGACGATTCTGGATCCGTTGCGATCGTGGGAACGAGAGCTACCTTCCCGTGGCTAGTTTGTGAGTGTTTTTATTTTATAAATTGTCTTTTTAGTATATTTATTGCACTTGGTTGCTTTATATAAATAAAACATGATTACTGGTTAATCACTGTAAAACTGTAAATACCGATTCATAAATTACCATTGATAGAAGAACCGTGTAAATATGCTCGATTAGAATAACATTTGACCGTTGGGACAAATAGGGATGTCTGATACTCCATTCGGTATGAGTACCGGTACCTGCGTGTTCCTCATTATATTGTCATTCTGATTCACCGATACTCGGTGACACTACGCTGTTACTCGACATGCATGCTAGACACCTTCATGCACTGGTATCCACATTACACGAATACTGTAGTTCAATAGACATAGTCTTAGATGATTACACTGACCCCTGTTATAACATGTACGAGTATTACCCAGATATAGTGCACGGATTATTGCTACACATGGATGTCCCACTGGTACACGGATAGACCAATGCACGGACAACAACTTTTTATATTATTGGTACAGTTATGTCATGTTTACATATCACTGTTACACGTGCATGTCATGTTTTATATCACTGTTGCACGTGCATATCACTGTTACACGTGCATGTCATGTTTTCATATCCCTGTTACACGTGCAATACATGTTCCATGTTACCGTATTCATGTTATATGATTGTTTCCTGATACTGATATGGATTTCCCGTTACTGGACATGAGAACTGTTGATATGCAATATGTGGAATCCCACATCTATTGTTCCCGTTTCCCGTTATATTGTTCCCGTTATACTGTTCCTGTTTCCCGTTATATTGTTCTATGCTATCACCAGATCTCAGGTCCAGTTAACATGTTACCGTATGATGTACTGTATGTGTTCTTGTTACCTTGTATACTTGACATATCAGATCATAAAGATAACTTGGGGATGGGGGAGACTTGACGGTTGATTAGATCATATCGGGTGGATGTCTGGATCCATTGTTTGTCCCACTGCAGGGGACGGGGTAGTGCTGGCTACCGTCTGTTACTCATAAGCTCTCGTATCCCGTTATTGTTTTAGCTCATTGAGATTCCCGTTACATGTTACAGCTCTAGCGGGCTGGTCCTGGTCTCAGCAGCCAGGGGTCTGATAAGGCCGTTGTCCCGGGTATGCACGGGATACACCCACCCGATAAGAACTCCTCGACCATGGGTTTCCATTTAACATAATAAAACAGTATACACAATAGTGACGTCGGGAACACTTGTTATTTGGTCACTCTCTCGTTTGGATAATGGTACCCGTAGGCCATGTCCGGATGGGTTCGACTGGAGTGCGGGCTCCAGTATGAACTGCCAGTGGTATGGGACACTGGAAGAGATTGATTAAAATACCAGGTGGTACTGATTGCTACTATTGTATAAATCACATGACATGCCTGGTACATGTATGCTATCTTGTTATTGTTCATGCTACTGTATCCGATATCACTTTACCTGTATACTTGTTACTTTACCTGGCATATGTTATACTGTCTGTGAGGGCATATGACGCCTGTTCTGCATTGCATGGCATACGACGCATGTTCTGCATTGCATATATGATGTTTTCTGTAGAATAGACATCACTACTGTATATACACCACACCGTATAGTGATTACACTGCATAGGCCCATCTGCCTGTACACGTCTATCACGTCGCCACTAACATGTTCACTTCTATCACGTCACCACTAGATAACATTTTATATTATATAAACTGGATACGATTACAGACATGACCTGATGATAACCGGTTAGGTAGTGATGGTATTAAAAGATGACCTGTTTATAGATTTCTACTGCTCACATGGTGATATACTCTGCTGCTTATTATATACTTATGATATGGTATCACTACCATAACATCATGTATTATATATTATTATCGTGCTTGTATTATTATTGTATCTATTACTGCCTCCTTCATTTTACCACTCACTAGGTCGCTTTCTGACGACCCTGGGTTTGCATGCCCAGGTTGGAGATTCGAGTTACCGTAACTTCAGAGAGTGCTTTGGAGTCACATGGGAGATTCCTCATCGGGACTATCCATAGGTATCTTAGTGATTTATTTCTATTATATTATTTGTCCATCTTTTTCATATCCGTTATGATCGCTAACCTCTTCTACAGGTATTCTTGTACTTATTTCATGCTGGAACTCAGGTATATATGGAGATTATTTACTGTACTGAGGCTTAGCGTACGTACGTAGGGTTTTCCGCCTTGCGATGTACGTCGCCATAACGTCTCCGTATCTTTAGGATCGGGGTGTTACATCGTGGTATCAGAGCCTAGGTTCACACCTGGTGTGGGTAACCACCTAGGTCAATCCTTGGGCTCCTACCAACAGTACAGTCAGGTTCAGATTAACTGATCTGTATCTGAATTTGGGATTCCAGCAACGAGTACAAGAATACCATGACCTTGACAATTCATTCCTTGACTCGTTTGTATTCCTTCCTTCCTTCTAGTTGTCAGCAAGAACATCTGATTTCTTCTCGTTTTTCTTGCATCGTCTTGCTTCCCATCCGTTAGGATTCGTTCCCTACCATCCTTTTCCATCCCGAGTTCCTTAGAAATATCAGAGTGCGCAGCGGAAGTGTCGTGGACCCATAACCTTTAGGCTTTGGGGTGGAAATATTGTTCTCACACCTGATTGAAATTGCGAGGACGCAATTTTTTGTAACGTGGGGAGAAATATACCCCCTGCTTCCCAATGTACGTATCACCGTATCGGTACGCGATACGACGTACAAAATTGATTTGATCTCCGTGGTAGTCCGATTGAGCTGATTTCAGTTTTAAAACTCATTTTCAAAATTGATTTGATCTCCGTGGTAGTCCGATTGAGCTGATTTCAGTTTTAAAAATCATTTTCTAATATTTTAGATTTTTCATGATTTTCTGAAATTTTTCTGGATTATTTTGGAAAATCTCCGTAGTCGGTGTCAACCGATACCGATAATCAGCTTTCCGATTTTTCTTTCCCAAACGGAGTAGCATTTTGAGAATCGGCTTTCACCGTGTGTCTTAGAATCGTATTATCTAAGGTATTTTTGGGGATTTTATTAAATTTATCGAAAATCCGGCCAAACCGGTGTCGCCCGGTACCGGCAACATCTTCCAGGATTTTTAATTGGCAAACCGGATTGAATTTCTAAAAATTGTCTTCATATTCCATCTCAGTATAATATTCTCTATTTTCTATAATTTTTGGACCCCGTTCAGAGCTGGTCGAATATTGAGCCAATATTATAATAATAAAATATTATATTTTTTTAACTCTTTCTTTTTCCTTTCTTTTTCTCTTCCCTTCTTTCTTTCTCTGGAAGCATCTTTCCCTCACCGCCTTAAACCACCGCCAATCTCCCCTTCTTTTAAACCGTCTCTCTCTTTCTCTCCCGCTCTCTGGATGGTTCGAGGGGATCACCGCCGGCGGGGGCGGAGCCGCCGCCGGCGGAGCGCCGGCAAGGCAGGGCCGGCCTAGCCTGGCCAGCCCTTACCCCCCACTCCTATTTTTCTCTCTCTCACTCACTCTATCACTCCCCTTCTTTCTCCCTCTCTCCCTTTCCCCGGCCTTTTGCGCGGCCCCAGATCGCCGCCGGCGGCCTGGGCGACCGCCGGCGGGGCGGCCTTGGCGGCCGCTGTCCCGTAGCCCCTACTTTTTCTCTCTTTTCCCCTTCTCTTGCTCTCTCTTTCTCACTCCCCTTGCCGCCGGCATGGGCCGTGGAGGGCGCCGTGATTAAGACGGGAAAGGTGTCGTATTATGGAGTGTAAAAGAGCACAAATATATGTATTTAATGGAAAGAGAGTTAAGGTTTAGAAACAACCTCGAGTGCTTAGATCACTCCACAAATGTATTTATATGTTCAATGTACCCTTTCCTATCTCCGTTATAGCATAGAGCTATACCGAGTCGATTCTCAGGGAGAGCTAGCGATGGAAGCGTTACGGTCCGTAGTGAAGAAAGTAAACGAGAATTCTTCTATGCTTATAAGAATAAAAACAAATGGGAAAAGGAAACGAAAGAATGGATGGATATATTCATGGTGGAAAATGTAAAAAGAAATCAAGATCAAGATTGGTTTTGGATTAACAACTAAAAAGAAAGTAAACTTGAAGAAGCAAACCATGACTACCTTACCTTACTACCTTACCAACACTTACTAAACTCCGTGATAGTGAAGGCGTGCCTCATGTTGATTTCATCGGCGTAGGTTTGTCTTGCGTGTTGATCTAATTACTTTCTCATGTAGATGAAGGATGGTTTAACCCATCGGAGAAGAGAAGACCATCCAACTTGCAAGATAAAATAAAGCAATCACCCATGAGTTAGTGAAGATGGCAAGGCTAGTGGTTAGCTAGTACATGGTAGAAAAATTAGCTACAAGCCATTAATGAAGAAAAGCAAAGCATGAAGTAAATTGCAAGAAAGTAAAGAAAGCAAGTAAAGAAAGCAATTAAACTAGAACCAAGCTCAAGTAGAGATGAAGAGAATGGATGAATCCTTGTATTGCTTCAAGTTGTCACTCCTTGATGTACAAGCTCTCTCTCTCTTACAATCTCTCTCTTGCAATGATTTCTAGGGAAGAAGAAGAGGGACTAAAGAACTAAAACCTAGAGAAAAACCTATGAAAATTACAACAACTAACAATTTCTCCTCTCTTCTCCATTCATTCTTTTCTCGCAGGTCAGGTGCAGATATTTATAGGCTGAGAGAGAAGCTTCAAGAGCCCTTTCTGTTGGCGCAAAATCCGGATCTCAACGGCCTTGGATCTGCCGCGAGCGCGCGGCAAAATCCCGGATTCTGCGGCTCAATCTGGGCCGTTGAATCGGATCTTTCTGGTTATACTACCAATTTTATTACACCACTTTCGTAGGTGACACGATTGCACTGAGCGTGTGCAACAAGCCGTTAAACCTCTAGGTTACCCTAGAGGAGGAGTGTTGTCTCCTGAGGGTTTTCAGCGGATTACACCCACAAAATCCATAAAGAAAGAAGACAAATGTTAGTATTTTGAAAACGCATTTTGAAAGAGAGACAAGTTTACGAACTATTTTTGCAAAAATATAAGTGATCTTAGGTCATAAGTCCACCTATAATCATTCTCCCTTAAACTTAGTCTCTATGCAAGATCTTGTCTTCAATTAAGGTAAGAATTCAAAATTGGATTGAATATTTTATCCTTCATAAAACCTAGATAATATGCACACCGTGCTCAGTGAAAATTTCTGGGATTTCAACTCCAACCATCAAGCCATTTATTTATTTATATATATTTTTTTCTGCTTTTTTTTTCTTCCCTTAGTTTAGGCTTTCTAGTTTACCCTTGTAGCGAGCCTTTAACCGATGACTCCCAAACCAGACGGTCTTAGGGAACCAGATGAGAAATCATCCCTCGGGTTTAAGGTCTCGAGTAAAAAGGCCACAAAACTAAAGGGAATTATTTATTTCCTTTACCACCGTTAGGCGTGAATAATCATGCTTCTTGAGGCACAATTCTCCAGCTTAATAGGTGATGTTTTATTTATATTTTTTTTCTTTTTTTTTTTATTTATATGGCATTTTTGGTCTTTGTCTCCATCCCAAGAAATGTGTAAGTGTAAAGTGCATATTATCTAAGGCAAAAAATTCAAGATAAAAATATCTCACCAATTTTTCTTACTTAGCCTATAATTTCAAGCAAGATCTATTATTTCAACTAGGTTTAAGATGTCATAATTAAGGCTTTCTTAATTCCTAAGATACATCTTAATTTTCTTAAAAATAGATCTAAACTTTGTCTCTTATTTCAAAAAGTTTTTTTTTTATTTTATTTCTAAAAGAAAAGGTAAAATCTAAAAGAAAGTGGAAATTCTATAACAAAAATAAAATCTAAAAGAAAATGGAAGACCTAAAAAGAAAAATAAAAATCCTAAAAAATAAAAAAGCCTATAAAAAAAATAAAAAATCCTATGTTAGTACATACCCCCCCATACCTATCTCATGCATTGTCCTCAATGTATGCAAGATAAAAAAAAAATAATGCATGAAATAGGTAAAAGGTAAGAAACTACCCCCTCTGTCGCTTTGGACCCGCGGTGGTGCTAGGTCAGCCGACTGTGATCTCCTCAGTGTCGCCTACATGTTATCTAACCTAGAGGATTGCTCCTCTACCTTTTTCCTCAGTCTCACTTGCCCCCTAAAAAATCTTCTTCATGCCTTTCCAGATGGAGGACATGAAGGCATGTGTATCATGTGGGGGGTCCTGCCTCCAAAACTCAGGTTCATCTTCTTCCTCAAAACTCTCCTCAGAGGAGGACTCTACCGGTACATCCTCAGCCTGGACAGTAGGTGTCCAGACCGCATGCAAACAACTATTATAAGAACTGGTAGGTCTCTCGGGTGCAACAAACACTCGGTCGAATGAATCAAAAACATCGTCTGGTAGGAAAGTCCTACATAGACGTGTAATCAAGATAGGATGGGAGTATTTGGCACCCCTAGTGTGTGAGGAATTGGCTATGAGTGCGTGGAAGATGACTTTATTCAAACAAACTGTGTGTTGATGAGTCATTAAATCATGTATAATTTGCAACACAGGTCTGTTGAAGGTGGAGGTGTGGTCTAGCCCTAAAATATTGCGTTGGATCCAACGTCCAACGCAATGAACATTTCTAAACATGGTGCTAGCCTTCAGCCCACGATCCTGCTCAGTACAACGAGCCCCCATAACAGTCATGTAATCTATAAGCGGGAGAGGCTCGCTGTGTTGTGTGATGGATGGGACAGTAGTGACTTCCTCAAGAAGAGGAAGCGTGACAAGTAGGTCTCCTGTGGGCATGTGTACAGTGAACTGGTACATGTGTGGATCAATAGATGCTTGGTCAAGATGAGTGTAAAACATTGTCACCAGTTCGGGACAATAAAATGCATCGGTCTCAGTGTTGTCGTACACTAGCGAATACCAATTCCTTGCCCTAATTCTCTCTAAAAATACATGCCCATATCCATTCACATCACATAAAATCCGCCCAAAGTCTTTCTCAATAAAAATAGATGGTGCCATGATATGAATCAAGATCAAAAAGCAATAAAAAGGAAAGATTTGGAATTCGAACCGCCCCCGAAATTCGTGGGGGAAGAAATTTGATCTCTGCAGTGGGTACAGAAAAATCTGATGAAGATGTAGCACCAGATCGGAGAAAAACGCTGGAGATCGACTGGATCAGAAATTGGCGCTGCTCAGGAATCGTCAGAAAAGCCGCGGAAGCTCGGCTATTGCCGTGGAGTTGCGGTAGAGTAAAGAAATCTGAGGAGAGGAAAACTTGCAGTGGCGGCGCTGGAGAAGGATTTTTGTAGATCTGAGATTATGTTTTCGTTTGAGGGAGGAAATGTGTGGAAGAGGGGCTATTTATAGAAGGGAAAGAACTTTAGAATCCCACTTCTATCCCTAGGTTAAAAACGAATTTACCCTAGGGATTTGGAATATGAGGAAACCTAGGAATTTAGAAAGATTTTGAATTTGAAAAGTGTGGAAACTCCTTTAAGCATAAAAATCCCTCCTCATTTTTTTATTTTTTTATTTTTAATTATTAATTTCTAAAAGAAGTGTAAAAGAAAGAAAATCTAAAAACTCTAAATTAGTAAACCCTCCCCCACACTTATTTCATACATTGTCCTAAATGCATCATGATACATGTATGCATGAAACAAAATAGAGAGGGAAGGAGAAAAATTACCTTAAGGTGGTGGTTCCGGTGGTGGTCTGATTGGTCCACGAAACATGGCCCAATCATTATTACGTTGGGTTTTGAGGAACCCACCAGAAATATCATGAATATGACCCACTAAAAAGATAAATCCATGGAAGATTTTTATTAAGTACATGTCCCCATCTAATTTCCAAATTTCTAAAATAATTTCAGAGTCAAATTTATCAAGAACCTTGTCCCAGAATGGTGTATGGAAAGATAGAACGGTTGACTTGGACTCAGGAAGGAATACTGACTCAGGAAGGTGACTGAAATCAAGTAAAGGTTCAGGAGTCGAAGTGAGTTCATGAATTGGGTCCAAGTCAAGAAAATGAAGCTCAAATCCACAATCATTTCCCCAGATGGAATGTGACTATCTAAGATTAGTGATTCAAGTTCAGGAGGGTTGGGAATCAAAACTGACTCTAAAATGTTACTCAAATTGGGTAACAAAACAGGAGTTAATAATGATTCAGGTATTTGAACTAAATCACAAACTTGTGGGTCAAAGTCACATTCCACATTGAGTTCAATATCAAAAATGAAGAACTTGCCAATTTGTCAATGAGATTTTCAGAAGTGTATAATTGGTCAAGTTCAAGATGATCCTTAAGGATGGGTGATTCAATTTCATTATGAATTGGGACAGGATCCGAAGTTGACTCCGGGAAAAGATTGATGTCAGGTAAAGATACCGGAGTCATTATTGAATCAGGAAAAAGATTTGAATCACTAAGTTGGAGTTCAAGATCACATTCCTCATGTAGTTCAATTCCACAAAAATGAGAACTTGCCAATTTATCAATGGGATTTTCAAAAGCAATGAATTGGTCAAGTTCAACATGATCATCAAGGAAGATTGGTGATTCAATTTCACAATGGATGGGTACTGGATTCAATAATGACTCGGGAAATGAAGTGAATTTATGTGAAGACACCGAAGTCATAATTGAATTAGGAAGTAGAATTGAATCATCAAGTGGAAGTTCAGGATCATGTTTATGTTCAAGTTTAATTTCAGTAAAAGGAAAACTTGCCAAAATGTCAATGGGATCTGAAGTTTGGACAAGTTCAGGTGAGTGTGTTGAAATTGAATCTTGATTTTCAAAACTACATGACTCTTTGGCTCGGACAGAATGGTTAGTGACATTAGAAATAGGATGAGAATGAAGAGTTTGGATCATCAACTCTACGTCACGATTACGAGTATTTTGAGTCTGAGTCAAGAATTCAAGCATCTTTTGACAATTCATTGGTTCATCATTTTGTGGAAAAGATGAAGTGTTGTTTTGAAATTGGTGATGAAATTGTGAGTCAAAAATGTGTGGTGATAGAAGAATGGACTCACACAAGAGATCTTTACTCGTTTCCAAGGCAAATGGTTGTTCATTAGGAAAAGGTGGAAGTGAATAAGACTCTTGAAAATACTGTGAAATTGGAGGGGTAAAGGTTTCTTGACGTTGTTGCTCAGCCCTCTGAAGATTGGCTTCTAAACTCCTTAGTAACTCAGATTTTTCTTCAATTGATGGTTCAGAAAAAGGAGTATAAGAAGCGAAATCGGGAAATGAATGTTGTGTATAAGGTGAATATGGTGGACAAGGAATTTGAGAATTTGACTCGGGGTACGTGAATCCCCAATGACTCGGTGAAGAGTTGAAATTATTATGGAAATCATAGTTATTAGATGGGGGTATGGGTCATATTGATTCGGATAAGGCCAACCCGGTGTATTTGGTTGGTGCATATTATAAAACACCGGGTTGGAATTATCCGAATAGAATGGAGTTGGTGTGAAATATGGATTCATGTTCGGATTGAAAGAATTATTATTGTTGAATTCCATATCACAAACAATCACAAACAAAAAAAAGAAAAATCAAACAACAAACAAAAAGAAAAGAAAAAAATCAAAACCAAGCCAAAAGAATGGTTGACCTAGACCTAGACGACTCCTAACTGATTAGACTGTCCACGGGAGGTTTAGTGTAGACTTTGACTACAAGCTAATCAACCAGGAAAGGTCAAGGTTGTTGGGAGGTTTTCCGTCAGAGACGTTCCTTAATTAAGTAACCACCAACCTTCGGGCTTTCGGCCCTCAATCCCTTTCCTAGACACTGATTTTGCAAGAGTCTATTTCCAACACTTTTCCCCCTTAGGATAATCTCCTAGATGAGTCCGAGATGTCCCTAGGGCCAACGTCTATTTTTTTATTAAATTAGGCTTGGGTTAGTGAGTGCTTGGGAAAATGATTTTCGGGCTAAGGAAAGGGTAATGAAATCCCCACCTTATCTTATTTACGGGTTATGCCCTTAAAATTGAATTGTGCAAGTGTACAAAATATATAACTAGAATTCACTCAAAGCATGAAAATCAAGCAAGAGATGATTCCTAGTCTACATGCAATGCAAAACGTACCTTGCCTCCAGCACTCTTCAACAGTAAAAGTAAAGGAATTGAATGACACGTGCCTAGAGATGCAAATGTCTAAACAATTTTTAACTTTTCAACCAATTTTTTTACTGTTGATTAAATTAGCAGGTAATAGGTGAAAAATACAGGAATTCAAGTATAGCAGCAGATGTATTTTGCAGAGCTGGAGACCCTGCAGAAATTTTGTGAGTAGTCAACTCAGGATTGCCGCAGATCCACGGCAAAACCAGGATTCCGCGGCAAAACTGAGGGATCCTGGTCTCTGCTTTCGAGAGCAGAGGCCCAGGTCCACTTATATGTCACTGCAATTAAAAGTTTCCTGTTCTTCAACTTGTAACCTGCAACAGAGAAGAAGATTCGTTTAGTTCTTCACTTTAAAAAAAAATCCGTTGCTCTCCCCGGCAACGGCGCCAAAAATTTGATTAAGACGGGAAAGGTGTCGTATTATGGAGTGTAAAAGAGCACAAATATATGTATTTAATGGAAAGAGAGTTAAGGTTTAGAAACAACCTCGAGTGCTTAGATCACTCCACAAATGTATTTATATGTTCAATGTACCCTTTCCTATCTCCGTTATAGCATAGAGCTATACCGAGTCGATTCTCAGGGAGAGCTAGCGATGGAAGCGTTACGGTCCGTAGTGAAGAAAGTAAACGAGAATTCTTCTATGCTTATAAGAATAAAAACAAATGGGAAAAGGAAACGAAAGAATGGATGGATATATTCATGGTGGAAAATGTAAAAAGAAATCAAGATCAAGATTGGTTTTGGATTAACAACTAAAAAGAAAGTAAACTTGAAGAAGCAAACCATGACTAGCTTACCTTACTACCTTACCAACACTTACTAAACTCCGTGATAGTGAAGGCGTGCCTCATGTTGATTTCATCGGCGTAGGTTTGTCTTGCGTGTTGATCTAATTACTTTCTCATGTAGATGAAGGGTGGTTTAACCCATCGGAGAAGAGAAGACCATCCAACTTGCAAGATAAAATAAAGCAATCACCCATGAGTTAGTGAAGATGGCAAGGCTAGTGGTTAGCTAGTACATGGTAGAAAAATTAGCTACAAGCCATTAATGAAGAAAAGCAAAGCATGAAGTAAATTGCAAGAAAGTAAAGAAAGCAAGTAAAGAAAGCAATTAAACTAGAACCAAGCTCAAGTAGAGATGAAGAGAATGGATGAATCCTTGTATTGCTTCAAGTTGTCACTCCTTGATGTACAAGCTCTCTCTCTCTTACAATCTCTCTCTTGCAATGATTTCTAGGGAAGAAGAAGAGGGACTAAAGAACTAAAACCTAGAGAAAAACCTATGAAAATTACAACAACTAACAATTTCTCCTCTCTTCTCCATTCATTCTTTTCTCGCAGGTCAGGTGCAGATATTTATAGGCTGAGAGAGAAGCTTCAAGAGCCCTTTCTGTTGGCGCAAAATCCGGATCTCAACGGCCTTGGATCTGCCGCGAGCGCGCGGCAAAATCCCGGATTCTGCGGCTCAATCTGGGCCGTTGAATCGGATCTTTCTGGTACAGTTCTGTTATGAGGTTGTTATCCACGTGGCCTTCTAGAATCTTCAGTTGTTACGCGGATCACTCTGGATTCTGATTTCAAATCTTGGGCTTTATTTTAATCTTGGATTTAATCCCTTTAATTATTGCTAATTAAAGTGATTATTGGGCTTTCTCTCATTTGAGTGTGGACCTGCAAATATATATAGAGGATGAGTAAAAATCATATATTTATTTGCAATATGCATGGGAATTATGAGGTAAAATATGCAGAATTGAATACCAATCACGCCGCCGGTGTGGGCCGCCGGCATGGGCCGTGGCGGGCGCCACCGGCCAGCCCGGCCGGTGGCCGGCTAGCAAGCGACAGCAGCAGCTGTCGCTGCTGCTGTTGTTGTTGCTGCTGTTGTTGTTATTGGGTTCGGGTATGGACCCGAACCCCAATAACCCTATTGGATTAGGTTGGAACCCAATTACCCTATTGGGTTAAACCCGTTACCCTACTTTAAGTTACGGGTTTGGGTTGTGGATCTGGACCCAACCCGTTATGAGCCAAACCCGCATCCGAAACCCATTACAGGTAAGTTTACAGAAAACCCCCTTGTACAATTCAATATTTGCATTTAATATTTTTATTTACATATTTAACTCTATTTGTTATGATTTAGTATTCGGGCGATATCGAAAGCATCCGGACTCCGATTTGGACGATTCTAGATCCGTTGCGATCGTGGGAACGAGAGCTACCTTTCCGTGGCTAGTTTGTGAGTATTTTTTATTTATAAATTGTATTTTTAGTATATTTATTGCACTTGGTTGCTTTATATAAATAAAACATGATTACTGGTTAATCACTGTAAAACTGTAAATACCGATTCATAAATTATCATTGATAGAAGAACCGTGTAAACATGCTCGATTAGAATAACATTTGACCGTTGGGACAAATAGGGATGTCTGATACTCCATTCGGTATGAGTACCGGTACCTGCGTGTTCCTCGTTATATTGTCATTCTGATTCACCGATACTCGGTGACACTACGCTGTTACTCGACATGCATGCTAGACACCTTCATGCACTGGTATCCACATTACACGAATACTGTAGTTCAATAGACATAGTCTTAGATGATTACACTGACCCCTGTTATAACATGTACGAGTATTACCCAGATATAGTGCACGGATTATTACTACACATGGATGTCCCACTGGTACACGGATAGACCAATGCACGGACAACAACTTTTTATATTATTGGTACAGTTATGTCATGTTTACATATCACTGTTACACGTGCATGTCATGTTTTATATCACTGTTGCACGTGCATATCACTGTTACACGTGCATGTTATGTTTTCATATCCCTGTTACACGTGCAATACATGTTCCATGTTACCGTATTCATGTTATATGATTGTTTCCTGATACTGATATGGATTTCCCGTTACTGGACATGAGAACTGTTGATATGCAATATGTGGAATCCCACATCTATTGTTCCCGTTTTCCGTTATATTGTTCCCGTTATACTGTTCCCGTTTCCCGTTATATTGTTCTATGCTATCACCAGATCTCAGGTCCAGTTAACATGTTACCATATCATGTACTGTATGTGTTCTTGTTACCTTGTATACTTGACATATCAGATCTAAAGATAACTTGGGGATGGGGGAGACTTGACGGTTGATTAGATCATATTGGGTGGATGTCTGGATCCATTGTTTGTCCCACTGCAGGGGACGGGGTAGTGCTGGCTACCGTCTGTTACTCATGAGCTCCCGTTTCCCGTTATTGTTTTAGCTCATTGGGATTCCCGTTACATGTTACAGCTCTAGCGGGCTGGTCCTGGTCTCAGCAGTCAGGGGTCTGATAAGGCCGTTGTCCCGGGTATGCATGGGATACACCCACCCGATAAGAACTCCTCGACCATGGGTTTTCATTTAACATAATAAAACAGTATACACAATAGTGACGTCGGGAACACTTGTTATTTGGTCACTCTCTCGTTTGGATAATGGTACCCGTAGGCCATGTCCGGATGGGTTCGACTGGAGTGCGAGCTCCAGTATGAACTGCCAGTGGTATGGGACACTGGAAGAGATTGATTAAAATACCAGGTGAACTGATTGCTACTATTGTATAAATCACATGACATGCCTGGTACATGTATGCTATCTTGTTATTGTTCATGCTACTGTATCCGATATCATGTTACCTGTATACTTGTTACTTTACCTGGCATATGTTATATTGTCTGTGATGGCATATGACGCCTGTTCTGCATTGCATGGCATACGACGCATGTTCTGCATTACATATATGATGCTTTCTGTAGAGTAGACATCACTACTGTATATACACCACACCGTATAGTGATTACACTGCATAGGCCCATCTGCCTGTACACGTCTATCACGTCGCCACTAACATGTTCACTTCTATCACGTCACCACTAGATAACATTTTATATTATATAAACTGGATACGATTACAGACATGACCTGATGATAACCGGTTAGGTAGTGATGGTATTAAAAGATGACCTGTTTATAGATTTCTACTGCTCACATGGTGATATACTCTGCTGCTTATTATATACTTATGATATGGTATCACTACCATAACATCATGTATTATATATTATTATCGTGCTTGTATTATTATTGTATCTATTACTGCCTCCTTCATTTTACCATTCACTAGGTCGCTTTCTGACGACCCTGGGTTTGCATGCCCAGGTCGGAGATCCGAGTTACCGTAGCTTCAGAGAGTGCTTTGGAGTCACATGGGAGATTCCTCATCGGGACTATCCATAGGTATCTTAGTGATTTATTTCTATTATATTATTTGTCCATCTTTTTCATATCCGTTATGATCGCTAACCTCTTCTGCAGGTATTCTTGTACTTATTTCATGCTGGAACTCAGGTATATATGGAGATTATTTACTGTACTGAGGCTTAGCGTACGTACGTTAGGTTTTCCGCCTTGCGTATGTACGTCGCCATAACGTCTCCGTATCTTTAGGATCGGGGCGTTATACCAGCCTAGGAGGAGGAGGAGTGAAGGGAAGGGTGATGGTGGTGTTAGAGGAGTTGTATTTTGAAGGGAAATGAAATGGAATTTGAAGGAAGTGGTGTTTATGGAGATGTTAGAGGTTGGAATAGTGGTGATGGGGGTGTTGTTATGATGATTAGAGTGAAAATGGTAGTGATGGAGAGGAAATTATAAGAGGACGTGACGATGGAGAAGTTATGGTGGTGGTGGTGTTGAAGTTGGTGAGATGGTAGAGTTGTCATCGGAATAGTTGTCGGAGATATCGTTGGAGTAGTCGACGGAGGTGTTGATGGAGGGGAGATGGCCGACCTTGGTGATGGGAGAAGGTAATAAGTGAATTGGGATATTTTGGAGGAGATTTTTGAAAGAAGGAAGTAGAATGTTTTAGAAGAAAGTAGAAGTGTTTGGAAATTATTGGAAGGAAAAGGAAGGAAGGAAAAAAAAGGAAAAAGGAAAAGAAAAGGATTGAAAGAAAAAGAAGAAATAATTTGAATGATGGAATCCCCGGGTTCAGTAGCGGATGCGAAAAAATTTCAGAAAAATATTGGAAATGACTATCTCAGAAAGATTCTCAAAAATTCTCAAAATTAAAGAATATTATACAGAGGATCATGGTGAAATCAGATTCAAGAAATTCAATCCTTTTTTAAATTAAAAATCTTAAAATCAACCATCGACACCGAATATGGTTGAATTTTGATAAATTCAAAAAAATCTCAAAAAATGAATTAAGATAATAAAATAATTCTAAGGGAAAATATGAAAGTGATTTCCAAAAATTTGACTCAATTTGCAATTTAAATTATGAGAATCAGTCAGTGGTACCGATCGATACTGATTTTAGAGATTTTATAGAAATAATTTAGAAAAATTCTAGAAAATCATGAAAAATATCAAATAATATTAAACAATGGTTGAAACGGAATCAGTCAAGTCTAACTACTAGAGAGATCAAATCAAGCAGTACCGCTATTGATTGAGGTTTTACCTGCACACAAGAATACAAATTTCAAAACTTTATTACAGTAGTGCAAGTACTCAATACTGCCGCTATAGTAAGTGGCTATGCGGGACGTGATCCATAAGGAGAGACTAGCGATGGAAGCTTTTTAGTAAGTTCTCTTTATGCTACAAAGAATGGTTAAAGATCTTCTTTTAGTTCTTGAAAAGAAAAAGAGAAAAAATAGAGTTACAGTTAAGTTAGGAAGAAAGTGATAGATTGAGAAGGTGGAGAAAATAGAAATGGATATGTAAAAAAAATTGAAAATTATTAAAAGAAATTTGCAAGATTGTGGTGTGAGTAATTTACACTAAAATTAAAAGAAAAGAAAACTAAAATCTAAAAAAATTACTTACCTCTTCGGCACCTGCTTACCTTTAACCCGTATCGACGATGTACCTTTGTTTGAAGGCAAGCGAACTATGACAAATAGGATCTTCCCCATTCCCGTATTACACTATGAATTGAAGGGCAAGTACACTATCATAGAAATGAGTATCCATCACCATAAGCCATCAATGACACTTGCAAGAACAAGGCAACTTCGAGGCTATCAGATTCATTTGGGTCCACAAATACAGAAGAGGAAAGCAAACGAAAACAAGAATAGAAAAGAAAAGAAACTTTGATTTGATTCAAATAACAATGAAAGAAAAGATCACTTACACCGGTATCACTCTCAGTATAAGCTTGTTCTCATTCCTCCATGAAAGTCTCCTCTCCTCTCAGTTAGATAAAGAAAATAAAAATTACATAAAAGAAAACTAAAAACCTAAGTTACAAACTAGAGTATAACCTAAATTCTATTCTCTGCTTGGTCGCTCCCTTTTGCCTTTGAGATTGCAGGTATTTATAGGAGAAATGCAGAGGTTAGAGGAGTATGAAGATAAGGGAAGCTGGATATTTCCCCTTATCTCCAAACTTGATTTGATGTGATATTCAGTTCTAATCTGCAGCTTGTTAGCGTGTTGATTGTTGAATATAACTTATCAAATGACAGAATTAGAAATATTGATCAACTTAAGAGTTGTAGCCCTTTAGTCTTCTTTCTGGATTATCTTAAATCATTAGATTTGAATTTCGACAGCGAAAGTTATGATTCTAATACTAAAATGTATCCAATCAGAATCTGAGTCAAAGTTGCTTCATCTCATCCATTGATCTTCTCTCTACCCATTTATCCCTTTGAATTTGCACTTTGTATTTGACGTTATCCTCGGTTGATCTTTAGATTTAACCACTTGATTCACCAAAAACTGAATTTAACTAATTGGATTTGGGATCATCCTCCTTTAACCAATAGATCTAGTTAAATCTGAATTTAACTGCTATTGATTTGATTTTTTTCCCTTTCTCCCAATGATTATCTTCTGCAAAATAGACATTTAAGATAAAAAATTTAGTAGATTTATTATATTATAATTGTGAAAATGTAATAAAGAATAATGCAATAAATGTGTGCAATCACACCCACACCTATCTTTTGCTCGTCCTCGAGCAAAACAACAAAACTAAATCAAAGATTATTAGACCACTTTCGCAGGTCACGCAATTGTTCTGAGCAAGTGCAACAAGCCGTTAAACCTCTAGGTACGCCCTAGAGGACGAGTTTTGTCTCGTGAGGGTTTTCAGTGGATTGCACCCACAAAATCCATAAAGAAAGAAAAAAAATATTAGTATTTTGAAAACATATTTTAAAAGAGAAAAATATTTGAAATATTATTGTAAGAATTAAGTAATCTATAAGTTATAGGAAAACTGAATTTTCATTCTTAAACTTAGTCTCTATTCAAAAATTTGTTATCAATCAAAATAAGGAGTCAAATTTTATTTCTCATCTAGTCTATTACTTTAACCTAAGTCATATGCACCTTTATGACCGTGAAAATTTTGACTAAAGGTTCTTTAAGTCTAACTCTTATGCCTTATTTATTTATTTATTTATTTTTATTTTTGGTGATATTATTCCTTAGTTCTATTAGGCTTTCTAATCTGCCCATGTAATGAGCCTTTAATAAGTGACTCCCAAACCAAACGGTCTTAGAGCACCGGGTGAGAAGACATCCCAAGGATTTAAGGACTCAAGCAAACAAGGCCACAAAACTAAAAATTTTATTATATGAAATGTATCCCTTTTTAGGCGTGAATACTTATGCTTCGTGAGGCACAAATACCCAGCTTAATTAGAGGATATATATATTAAATTTATCTAATTATCTTTTGTATAAATACCAAGGCTTGCTTAGGCCAAAGCACCTAGCTAATCAATAATTAGATTTGCACACACACACACACACACACACACACATATATATATATTTACTTCTTTTTTTTAATAATAAGGCATAAGAATTTTTGTCTTTGAACCCTAAGTGCGTAAGTGTATAAAGCATGCATATATTATCAAGGTAAAGATCAAGACTAAATTACTTTCACAAATTTTCTTCCTAACCTTAGAAATCTAACAAATAATCTTATTTTGATCAAGTATAAGAAATCCTAATTATGATTCTCCTATTACTTAAAATTGACTTAATTTCTTACAAAATATATGTCAAAATATTGTTTCTATTTTCAAAAAGTTTTTTTAAAAGTAAAGAAAATGTTAATAATAATTTTTTTAACAGTAAAAAGAAAACCTAAGTTATGTCAAAATATTGTTTCTATTTTCAAAATTTTTTTAAAAGTAAGAAAATGTTAATAATAATTTTTTTAATAATAAAAAGAAAACCTAAGTTATGTTAGAACTCTCCCCCACACCTATCTCATGCATTGTCCTTAATGTATGAATTAATGCATAGAAGCATGAAAAAGAAGAAAGGGAAGGAAAATATTACCTTAAGGTGGTGGTTCCGGTGGTGGTCTGATTGGTCCACGAAATGCGACCCAATCGAATTTGTGTAGAGTTCGAAGAAACCCACCAGAAACCTCTCTAATATAACCTACTAAAATGATGTATATATGAATGATTTTTATTAAGAATTTTACCCCATCTAATTTTTAAATTACACAAATAATTTCGGAGTCAATTTTATCAACACCCTTGTCACAAAATGGAGTGTAAAATGATGGACTGATTGACTTGGACTTAGGAAGTACGAGAACTAATACAGACTCAGGAAAGTGACTTAAGTCAAGGAAAGGTTCAAGAGTCGAGATAGGTTCAGGAAGTGAGTCCAAATCAAGAAGTTGAAACTCAAGTCCACATTCATTTCCCATAATGGAATGTGACTTAATATTGGTGATTCAAGTTCAAGAATGACAGTTGTGAAATCAAAACTGACTCTAAAATATTACTCAAGTTGGGTAACAAAACAGGAGTCAATATTAATTTAGAAATTTGAACTGGATCACAAATTTGAGAATCTAGGTCACATTTCTCATTGAGTTCAATTTCATAAAAATGAGAACCTGTCAATTTGTCAACGGGACTTTCAAAAGTATGAAATTTGCCAAGTTCAATATGATGATCATAAAATATTGGCGATTCAATTTCATGATAAATTGGCACAGGATCCAATGTTGACTCGGGGGAAAATTGAAATCAGGTGAAGACACCGGAGTCATTATTGAATCAGGAAGTAGAATTGAATAACCAAGTTGAGGTTCAGGATCATATTCATTCTCAAGTTCAATTTAAGGAAAGGAATAACTTGCCAAAATGTCAATGTGATTTTCAAAATTTAGAGTTTGGGCAAGTTCAAATGGGTGTGTTGAAATGGAATCTTGTTTTCCAAAACAACATGATTCTTCGGCTCTAACAGAATAGTTAGTGACATCAGAAATGGTCAAACAGTAAAAATGGAGAGTTTGGACCATTATATCTATGTCATGATTACGAGCGATTTGAGTCTGAGTCATGGCTTTAAGCACTTTTCATAGTCGATTGGTTTATCGTTTTGTTGCGATTGGACTTGAAAAGATGAAGTTTTGTTTTGGAATTTGTAGTGAAATTGTGAGTCCGTCAGATTTTGTGATTATTGCTTGGACTCACGCATTCTCATTTTCAAGATTGATATTTTTCTGTTTTGAACTGATGGAACTGAGTATGAATCTTAGAAATATTGTGGATAAGGTGGATAAGGAGGACAAGTTGGTTGAAAATTGACTCGGGGGAGGTGAATCCCCATTAACTCTGTTAAGAGTTGAAATTATTTTGGAAATTATAGTCAAAAGATTGGGGCCATGGGTTATATTGATTCGGATAAGACCAATCCGGCACACTAGGTTGGTTAAAGTTATGATATGCTGGGTTGGTAATATTCAAAAAAGAGATCGGGGTGTAATATGGATCACCATTAAAATTGAAAAAATTATTGTTATAAGCCATATCACACAGGAAATGTCATACACAAATAAAGAAAAACAAACAAATAAAAAGAAAAATCTAACCTAAGTAGGGTAAACCTTAGACCTAGACGACTCCTAACTGGTTAGACTGTCCATGGGGGTATATTGCTGAATCTGACCACAATTTAATCGGCCAGGTAGGGGCAAGATTGGTGGGAGGTATCCGCGCAAAAGCGACGGGCCTAATTAAGCCAAACCACCAGCCTTCGGGGTTTCGCCCCTCAATCCCCAACTTTAGTCACTGATTTGGTAAGAGTCAAATTCAAATCAACTTCCCCCTTAGGTCAGTCTCCTATTTGAGTCCGAGATGCCCCAGGGCTAATGTCTACTCAGTTTTAGTTAGGCTTAGTTTAGTGAGTGAGGAGATTATTTGTGGGCTAAGGGAGGGTAATGACTTCCCCACCTTATCTTGTTTATAGGACAAGCTTTTAAATCAATTTAGTGCAGTGTACAAGTATATAAAAAAAGAAACACTCAAGCAATATTTCATACAAGAATAAACCTTATACTAAATGCTATGCACACATACCTTGGCTCCAGCACTCTTCAACAGTAAATAGAAAATTTAATAAAATAGACACGTGCCTAAATGCAAAGTCTAAATCATTTTTAACATTTACAATTAACTTTTTACTGTTGTGTTAGAAATGTATATACAGTGAGTCAAACAAAGAAATAAATGCTATAGATATTAAACTATGCAATTCAGCTAACCTGCAGAAAATATAGGGTAGTAGTTCACTTAGATTGCCATAGGAATATAGTAAATCGGAGGGCTTCTGGGCTCTGCTTTCTTGAGCAGAGTCCAAAGCCACTTATATGTCCACTGCAGCAAAAATTCCTTGTTGTTAAATCTAAACACCAAAAATAAAGAAAAAGTTAACCAAAAATGTAAATCTAAAAAGAGAATAACTTACTGTCCCTCCCCGGCAACGGCGCCAAAATTTGATTGAGGTTTTACCTGCACACAAAATACAAATTTCAGAACTTTATTACAGTAGTGCAAGTACTCGATACTATCGCTATAGCAAGTGACTATGCGGGTCGTAATCCACAAGAAGAGACTAACGGTGGAAGCTTTTTAGTAAGTTCTCTTTATGTTACAAAGAATGGTTAAAGATCTTCTTTTAGTTCTTGAAAAGAAAAAGAGAAAAAATGGAGTTGCAGCTAAGTTTGGAAGAAAGTGGTAGATTGAGAAGGTGGAGAAAATAGAAATAGATATGTACAAAGAAATTGAAAAAGATAAAAAGAAATTTGGAAGATTGTGGCGTTGATAATTTACACTAAAATTAAAAGAAAAAACTAAAACCTAAAAAAATTACTTACCTCTTCGGCGCCTGCTTACCTTTGACCCGTATTGACGATGTACATTTGTTTGAAGGCGAGCGAAGTATGATAAATAGGATCTTCCCCATTCCCGTATTATACTATGACTGAAGGGGCAAGCTACACTATCATAGAATTGGATATCCATCACCATAAGTCATTAACGACACTTGCAAGGGCAAGGCAACTTCGAGGCTATCGGATTCATTTGGATCCACAAACACAGAAGAGGGAAGCAAACAAAAACAAGAATAGAAAAGAAAAGAAACTTCAATTTGATTCAAATAACAATGAAAGAAAAGATCATTTACACCGGTGTCACCCTCAGTACAAGCTTATTCTCATTCCTCCATGAAAATCTCCTCTCCTCTCAGTTACATAAAGAAAATAAAAATTACATAAAAGAAAACTAAAATCCTAAGTTACAAGCTACAGTAGAGCCTAAATTCTATTCTCTGCTTGGTTGCTCCTGTTTACCTTTGAGATTGCAGGTATTTATAGGAGAAATGCAGAGGTTAGAGGAGTATGAAGATAGAGAAAGCTGGATATTTCTAAATTTGAATTCTCCCCTTATCCTCAAACTTGATTTGATGTGGATATTCAGTTCTGATCTGCAGCTTGTTGGCGTGTTGATTGTTGAATATAACTTATTAAATGACAGAATTAGAAATAATGATCAACTTAAGAGTTGTATCCCTTTAGTCTTCTTTCTGCATCATCTTAAATCATTAGATTTAAATTTCGATAGCGAAAGTTATGATTCTAATACTAAAATGTATCCATTCAGAATCTGAGTCAAATTTTGTTTCATGCTATACTTTCTGTGGTGGCATACTACTTGAAAAACACCTAGAGGGGGGTGAATAGGTGTAAGTGCTAATCTAGGAACTAAATGCGCTAAATGCGGAAGCTAATGCAAATTTTGCAACACACTTAATACAATCAACAAGTGTAGCCGAATTCCCCGTGAAGGGCTCTGGACTAACTCCTCTTGATTCCCCTTGAATGGGTTGAGGTGCTATGTGAAGCTCTTGTTGATTAAGTACAAGTGAGGCACACACAAACAACCAAGCATATAAGATGATATATCAATATGAATCAATGCAAGGCACAACACAAATGCAAGCAAGGATGATATGAATGATGAATGATGCTTTGCACAAATGTAAAGAGAGAGAGTTGAGAGACAAGTGGATCAAACGCAAAGGCCAAGATATGTTTCGAGGTTCGAGCACCTTGCTCTACATCCCTGCCTACACCACCGTGTAGGATTTCCAATCCACTATCCTTCCCTACACATATGCATTACATGAAGGAGGGATGTTAAGCCCTAATTCACATAACACACATTATGTAATGCATAAGAGGAGATGTGAACCTCTCCCTACACACGTGTACCACATAAAGAAGAGATGTTAAGCTCTTCAATACACAATACACTCAACATGTATCTATATGTAGAAGAGATGTTAAGCTCTCCTTGCATATAACCAATATAAATCAAAACTTTTGTATTTTACTTTAAACAACATTTTTTTAGATATCAATTCAAAACACAAACATCTTGATATCAAAAGATAGTATTTTTCTTTTTAAGTCATATAAACAATTGAAATGACTATTTTCTATCATACAGCAAGGGAGTAGAAAACTAAATACCAATTGAAATATGAAAATCGAATTTTCTCCCCCTTTATGAAATACCAACAAAAACTATGCGTAAGCTTGAAATAAGATACCAATTGAAAACTAAATCAATTGCAATAAAGTTGAAGCTCAAGCTCTAGCATAAATAAGATTTGTGTGAAAAATTTATATCTTAAGCACAAATAAAACAATTATATGTGTATGAAATAGAATGAGTACCAATCACCAATAGATGATACCAATTGAAAGTATACATACACAATAAACATATGAGTATACAAAAAGATCAAAATGATACCAATTGAAAGAGTTCAATGATACCAATTGACATAACAATAAAAGCATGGTATAACTCATATAACTAATCCACCCATCTCATGCACAAGTTTAAAAATAATTTTCAATATAAACATACAAGGTATGAACTCCCATCCAACCTCCTATGGATGGTAGGGGTTTTCAAAAATAGATTTGAAAATAGGCTTAGTTTGAAAAACTCTACCAAAATGAAGAATACCGTAGCTAGTTAAATGGAAAATCTTTTAAACTAGTACGAAATCCTTCAAGCAAGGAATAAAACAAAATAGTTTTTCATAAAATAAGAAATCCACATGAAAATCAACACTCTAATTCAATTAGGCATAAATATGACTCATGAACACAAAACATGAGCAAGCAATAAATGTGAGTGTATAAATAAAGTGTGAATATCTTAATTATGAAAATATTCAATTAAGCTCAATTATTCCTTAAACATTGAAAACACGAAAATCATCAAAACTTATTTAATCTTCATGGCATATGTATGTCAAGTACAAATTAAAATATACATACATATCCAAAATACAACGAGTCCACAAAGTATATGCATGAAGGCACGTGGCTCAAAAGGATAATCATGTATATCTAATAGTTTGGACAAGATAGACATATACATGAAGTTAAACAATTAAACACAAAATCAAGAAAAACTAAATCTTCATCAAAACAAATTTCATTTCATGGTATATGTATGAATTGTCAATACAATAAGTATACATACATATCTCTAAACACAATTGAGTCCATATATATATAGATTTGCATGAAAGGCAAATGACTCAAGGGGTATACATGTATATCTTAAAGTTTGGCAATACAAACATATACATGAAGTGAAAACTCGTAAAACAAATCCAAAAGTGGAATACAAGTTTGAAATGTATGAATCATCAAAACTAGACTATGCTAGCACATCTAATGGGTTCAAATAAGCAATCAAGTCCAACATATATAGATTTATTTGTGGCCCACTATATGTACAAGTATAAATCCTAGTCTTAATGAAAACTAACATCTAAACAAGTAATCTTAACATGAAGCATCAAAACACAATATAAAAATCATCATGATAAAACTAAAACATGATTACTATGTAAATTCACATGTATTAGATTCATGATGTACATTATAGCTTAAACAAAAGTGAGAACACTAAGAATGGGTTCATATAAGCATGTGTGTCTCAAATACTATACATGTATGTCAAGGATCTAATAAACATGGTATTTACATACTAATCCATAGACATCAAAAACATGCTATAAACAATGAAATGGAAAGCATGTAAACAATAAATGGGAGTAAAGGATTGTTACCAAAACTGAAGAAGCAACTCTCCTTGTCTCCAAAACATGGTGGTCCTCTCCACCAAATCTTCCCTTGAAAGTGATGCATCCAATAGATTTTCTTTAAGTACGGAACGCATCCACTTCAAGGTGTCATCACTCTCACGTCATGTGAGAGCCCACACCTACATCAAAAATAATAGGAGGGGTGGTCTTTGGTACCCACATCTTATTGGGTCCATGGGGGTTAGTCTCTTCTCTAACCCAAACAAATTTCTTTGCTAAATTAGGAGTATGTAATCTATCATAGCAAATTTAGCAAGGTGGCCCTTACGTCCACAATGTGTACAAGTGTACACATGAGCATACTTGTGATGGGTGTGTCCGTGTGGAGCATGTGTATGCCGTGGAGGGTGTGCATGCATAAAGGATGGAACTTGTTTCTTTCGAACCAAGGTTTCCAAACGTGAGTGGTTCATGGCACATTGGCTCATAGTGGAGCCCAAACAATCTACTCTCTTCTTTAACATACAAATATCATCATTGATCCTAGAAGAAGAGGTACATGCATTAGGTAGACTAGATGAAGAAGCTACACTAGCATGGCAAACATGAGCATCAATATTATTTTGTAAAACAATGTTTTTCTTTAAACATACATCTAAATCATTTGAAATAGAAGTAATCTTATTTTTCAAAACAACATTCTCTTTTAAAACAAAATCGATTTTTGAAGACAAATTTTATTTTTCTTCAAAATAGCATGGCAATCATTTTTAGATTTTAAAAACTCATTTTCTTTAAGTGCAAGTTCTAATTGAGATCTCAATGAATCCCTTTCATTATAGACCTCAACCTTCTCTTGCAAAACATTGTTAAGTCTAGAATGCAAACTCTTATTTTCATTTTCAAGTCCTAGACTTTTCTTTTTCAAAATTTTATATTTTTCTATTAATTTTTCACACACAATAGAAAGTTCTTCATTCAAGGCATGAGGATCAACATAATCATTTGAAGAACTAGCACAATCATTACTATCTAGTTGAGATTCCGAATGTACCTCAAGGGAGTCATTCCCTTGGACCATTAAGCATTAAGAGTCGGATTCTCCACTAGACTCCTCTTCTTGTTGGATTTGCACTTGAAGCTTGGAGGTGTTGGTGGTTGTCAACAAATTTCACACTGCAAAGGCGGAATCAAAGTTAGAAACACGCAAAAGATATTCTTTAGGCAATGTGCTTCTAATGGCCTCAAGGGCTTGTGCATTGGCCCCTATATGATTGCTATCACTAAGGAAGGATTCCTTGGTAATGGCAAGGTAAACCTTATGTCCTAGGATTTGTAAATAAACGGTCATCCTAATCTTCCAAACATGAATGTTGGAAGGGTCAAACATAGGTGGGGTCATGAAGGCCATGGTAAACTATATGAGTGTGCAAACAAGCAAATGCAAACAATAGATTAGCAACCAAATGGATCTCACTCCTAAGATGTTAAGCCTAAGTATCAGGAGCACTAGCTCTGATACCAATTGAAAAACACCTAGGGGGGTGAATAGGTGTAAGTGCTAATCTAGGAACTAAATGCGCTAAATGCGGAAGCTAATGCAAATTTTGCAACACACTTAATACAATCAACAAGTGTAGCCGAATTCCCCGTGAAGGGCTCTGGACTAACTCCTCTTGATTCCCCTTGAATGGGTTGAGGTGCTATGTGAAGCTCTTGTTGATTAAGTACAAGTGAGGCACACACAAACAACCAAGCATATAAGATGATATATCAATATGAATCAATGCAAGGCACAACACAAATGCAAGCAAGTATGATATGAATGATGAATGATGCTTTGCACAAATGTAAAGAGAGAGTTGAGAGACAAGTGGATCAAACGCAAAGGCCAAGATATGTTTCGAGATTCGAGCACCTTACTCTACATCCCCGCCTACACCACCGTGTAGGATTTCCAATCCACTATCTCCCACCGAGGGAACCTCTAACGAAGAGGATTTGTTACAACACTAGGAGTACCAAACTCCTCTCTCAAACAACCACCTCACAACCGAGGGGTAGGCCCGTAGCCAATACAACCACAACCAACACCTCTACCGAAGAGGGTTTACAACCAAACTCCACCTCTCACTAGAGGGAGCAAACCAATCACCCGATCACCTCTACCTAAGAGGGATACACAAAGAATAAGGGTATATACAACAAGTGGTTTCTTTCAACCACAAACCAATCTCTCTTTTCTTTTCTCTTTTCCACAAAACAAAGATCCTAAATAAATTAGGATAGAAGATAGCTCAAGTGTGAAAACTAGGTGTTTTTGGAAACAAGCAACAAAGAAAAACTAATTGGGAAGTCTCTTGTAAAAGATAGAAAATGAAAGATCAAATCAAAATCCCAAAACCTAGTTTTCTTTGATTTTTCAAAAAACCCAAAACAATACAAAGATGAATCTTTTTGGCACAAAACTCTTTTTAAAACTCTTTTAAAATAGTAGAGAAAGTCTGGAAATTTTGTCTCTAAAAACCTTAGTGAAAACCTCAAACAAATGGGGTATTTATAGCCCCATCAGAAAACTAGCCGTTAGGCTGATGTGGCAGCCTGACAGGCTGACGGTCGATCGGCCCTGTCGACCGCCAACGGTCTAAAATGTGACCGTTGGGCAACCACGGTCGACCAGCACGGTCGACCCAAACAAACAGAGAGCACTGCTCTCAGACCGGTCGACCGTCCGGGTCGACCGTCCCAAAGCTGCCAAACGTGCACAGATTTGTGCACGTCGGTCGATCGACCCGGTCGACCGACTTCAGCCTAGTCGACTTGGTCAGTTGACTTAGTCGACTGGTTGAAGCCTGGAACAGAAATCTGGGTCAGAAAAACAGTTTAAAAATATTTTGAAAAATCTTTTAAGTCTTCTAAAAATCCACAAAACTTGTTTTAATATTTTGTATTGAAACACAAACTTGTGATAAAAATTTCAAGACATATATCAATCATATCAATTCATTTTTGAGTCTTGCAAATTTTATCAAAACCAACACTTGTATTTTTATCAAACTTGATTTTTCAATACATGAATAGGATAGTAAAAATAAGTTTGTCTAGCAAGTTTAAAGCATGTATGTATATCTAGAATATATCTAATATACATAGAAATAAAGTAAACTTGTTTTGATCTACTATTCATGAAAACCAAATTCAAAACATAAATCTTGTGTGTGTTGTGCACTTGAGCATATCAACTATACTAAGCTTTACAATTGGATCTAAAACACACTATCTAAACTATGGATACCTAAATCTTCTTGACGATCTTCATCTTCAAGTTGACTTGCTCCAAAACTCCATCCATGGGCTAGGCAATGTGTGATCATGAAGCTTTGGCCCTGGAATCATCATGAAAAGCTTCTAAATTCCTTGTTGAAGCTAATCACCAACTAATATCTTGGTTAAAGATCTGAAACTTAAACAACACAAGATTATTAGTAAACATAACTACATGAGTTAATCATCATCAAAACTAGGGTGGAAGGCCTTTGGGCCAACACTACTCATGTATCTGTATACTCTGCATTGCATTCATTCTGTTTTCTGTATACCTTGCAGATATCATTACTGTCTATGCACAACACCGTATTATGGTTATATTGCATATGCCCATTTGCATGTTCATTTCTATCACGTCACCACTAGACAACATTCTTTATTATATAAACTGGATACGACTATAGACATAACCCGATGATAACATGCTAGGTGGTGATGGTATTAAAATATGTCATTGTTATATTTCTACAGATTATTAATTTCTATTATATGGTATCACTAGTACAACATCATGTATTATATATTCGTATCGTGCTTGTATTACTATAGTATATATTACTGCCTCCTTCATTTTACCACTCACTAGGTCGCTTTCTGACGACCCTGGGTTTGTGTGCCCAGGTTGGAGATATGAGTTATCGTTTGGTCAGCTAGTTCATTGGATTCACATAGGAGACTTTACCCTCGAGACCCTTCATAGATATCTTTGTGATTTATTTCTGTTATCTTATTGATCCCTATTTTTATATCTGTTATGATCACTAACCCTTTTCTGCAGGTATTCTTGTACTTATTTCCTGCTGGAACTCTTGTGTATATGGAAACTATGTCATGTACTGAGGCTTAACATACGCGTAAGGGTGTTTCCACCTCGCGTATGTACGTCGCCATAACGTCCCCGTACCTGCGGGATCGGGGCGTTATAAATTTGCTTCATCTCATCCGTTGATCTTCTCTCTATCTATTTATTCCTTTGGATTTGCACTCTGTATTTGACGTTATCCTTGGTTGATCTTTAGATTTAACCACTTGGTTCACCAAAAACTGAATTTAACCAATTAGATTTGGGATCATCCTCCTTTAACCAAATAGATCTAGTTAAATATGAATTTAACTGCTATTGATTTGATTTTATCCTCTTTCTCCCAATGATTATCTTTTGTAAAATAGACATTTAAGATAAGAAATTTAGCAGATTTATTATATGATAAATGTGGAAATGTAATAAAGAATAATGCAATAAATGTGTGCAATCAGTTATACGAGCATAAATAAATATAAGAAAATACGATTGAAAAATCAGGATATGTATCTCGGTACATATTTCGGGGATGGGTGATACAACTCACATGATTTTCTCAGATTTGGTTATCAATAGAATGAGACCCTTAGGTTCCTACTTTTCAGCAGTGGATTAATGACTTCCAATCTCTCTTTAGGGGTAGACTTTAGTCCATCTTGGATAGTCACCCTTGAGAAATTCCAGAAGTTAAATGTCACCATGTTGGCGATGACCTTCTTTTGTTCTAACCTTAATGTCAACACCAGCATCAACCAATGCTTGAATTTTGTCATTGAGGATGAAGCATCTGCTAGTAGGATGGTGAACCATCCTGTGAAAAAGGCAGTAGTGGGGATTGTTTGTACGTCCAACTTCATTGGGGAGCCGAACTTTGGTAACTTGAGCTTATTACTTTTGTTAAGCAAATGAAAGATTGTCACCACCTGCTCATCCTTAAAGGAGTAATGTTTCAGAGGAAATTGAACTCCGGGTTGTTGTTGGAGCTACTTCTTTTCGACTTTGTTGGAGCTTTCTCGGGATAGTTCTACAGCTATATTTCTTTCCCTTGGCTTGGAAAGATTAGGCTACATCACGTCCTTTGTTGTTGACTCCCCATCTATTCTTGAGAACAGAGGGTTCAAACTTTTAGCTAATTGCTCAGCTATTTCTGCTTATTCAATAAGCTCTTTTCACGTGTGAGCCTTGACGGCTCCCATACAAACTTCCTCCTTGTCGAGGAAGTTGTGGCTACATGTTTGAAGCATCGTGGATAATTTCATACTTGTAAGGCACGAGAGAGAAAGGCTGCAGAATCTCTCCATGCAATCCTTGACAAATTCTCCTCTTTTCTGGACCGTCGAGAGGAGTTTGTCCATGCCACCGCGGTATCATGCTCATAAAATTGAGAGAGAAATCATGTTTCTGAGTTAACCCAAGAGTTAATAGAGCCATTGGGAAGGCTCCTAAACCAGTCAAAGACTGCCCCCTTGAGAATGCTGATGAATAATCAGGCCATGGTAGCATAATTAACACCTATATTATCGATTTGTGACCAAAAGTAATAAATATACTGGTTTGATAAGCTCTTGCCATCATACGAGTGCTGCGTTCGTGGCTTGAACTTCGGAGGTAGGGATTGAATCCCACTCCAGCGGATAAGGACGAGTCATCCTTACCTTTTTCAGCTCATCCCGCTGAGCTAAAGATACTAGCTGAGCTTGGATGCCATTGATAATCTCGTAATCAATTGAGGAAGAGGAAGACTCCTTTTGTATTCTTATTCTCTAGAGTCTTGTTTTCCTTTTCTCGCTCATTGTTGTCAAAATTCTCCTCATTGTTTCAATCTGTCATGAGCTGAGACAATATGCATTGGAGGTTGTCTAAGACTTCTTGCTGAGCCCTGAAAGCCTGCTCTTGAACATCCATGTGGCGATGGAGATCGTTATCATTATTATTATCAGCCATGTAGGCCGATACGAACCCTGTTTGCACAGAGATGATGGTGGCCGAAGAAGCGTAGCCACTAGCTTCCTCTTCGTTATCGGACCATTAAAAAAGGTGTCTCAATGGTTTCGGTGATATAGCCACCTTGATGAAGAGTTCTGCTCATGTTGAAGGGTATTACTACCCTATAGCGAGTAGCTTGTAAGGTACCCTCATGTTCGATCAGGACTTGACCTAAGCCGGGGCTATAGTCAGAGATTGGAGAATTGAAAGGAGTATTAACCCCCTGTCTCTTTCGCCGGGTCCGTAGTAGATCCCTTCCTCTGCCTATCATATTTACAGAGGCAGCAGCAAGGTCTGAACCTTTTGTTATTTTCTTCTTCTGAGACTTGTGTCTCTTGAAAGATTGGGCTGATAATCAGTTAAAACTGATTGTTTATTTTGAGGAGATTTGTAGAGAATGACCCCAAATAACAATTGACAGAATATATTGTCACCAGTTGGCATCCCACCTGTCCGCACTGGGAAGAAGAAATGTGTACTGGTTCTTCAGAGCAGAGTTTTCACTTGTTACCAAATAATCCCTCAAGTCCGGTTAACTAGACGCAATCATCTAACACAGAGACTCAAGGATACTGGAGAACAACCCTCCATGGTTGAGAAGCCTTTGGTTTAGCCTTAGAGGCTTTTCTTTTGACCATTGGTGAAGCTAGAATAGCTTCGCCATATTGTTTAGCTTTGCTTGATGAAGCTGTCTTAGCACTGCTAAGCAATGCTTTACTGGCAGAAGCTTTAGCTTCGCCAAACACACAGAGTGTGTTAGCTTCGCAGCTATTAAAGGCTATTTTAGCGTCGCCAGATGGCGCAAGCGAAATAGCTTCGCTTAGCACACATGGTTCTTAGGCTTTAGCCTCGCTGGAAAAGCAGGCTTTTGCCTTAGCTCTGTTGAGAGCTACTCTAGACAACATAGTCTCATGGCCAGAGGCTGTTGGAGCACCTTTGCTTGAAGCTAAGAGAAAATACTCTTTTTTAGCCTCGCGTGAGGCAAAGTTGGCCCATTTTGTGGCCAAACTAGCCTTGGTAAAGGCTATCGTAGGCTCGAACAGAGCCTTCTTAGCTCTGCATGGAGCTGAAATAGGCTCACATGGAGCCTTGTTGACAAGCTCACGCATAGCTGATTTAGCCTCATTGGAGGATGTAATGAGCTGATGTGGAGCTTATTTATTCTCGCTTGAGGCTGCAGTAGGCTCGCATGGAGCCTTACTAGTCTCAACTGAGACTTGCTTCTAAGAATTAGCCAAAGAAGCTTTGGCTATGGCATTCTTTCTGTGCTTGTGCATGCTTAAAGGGCTCGTTTTGCCCGTGGAAAGAAGTTGCTCAAACTTCTCTTGGTCAAATTGTATAACTAATATCTCGGCAGTAGAACCAAGGGTCTGATTGTCGCATTGCAACACCAGTTTCTCATTAGTGGAGAAAGTATTTCCGAGCAGAGTCACCATCTTCTTTTCCATTGATTTGAATCGGAGAAATTTACAAAAAATGTGTAAAAAATTACAAATAATAAAAAATTACAAGAATTCTCTACGAAGAGATTCTAAGAAAATGTATCAGTAGGAGTTTGGTCAGCGCGTGACCGTTTTGTCCCTTTGACGATGTGAGCAATGGGTCTTAGAGTCTTCTACTAGGAATTCCTTCTCGCCTGATTTCAGAGATCAATAATGGAAGATTAGGATGTTAAAACCCTGAAATTATCCTTAACGGATGAGAGAGTATTGTTGGCCCAGAGGCCTTCCACTCTAGTTTTGATGATGATTAACTCATGTAGTTATATGTACTAATAATCTTGTGATTTTAGTCTCAGATCATTAATCAAGTTATTAGTTGGTGATTAGCTTCAACAAGATGATTTGGAAGCTTTCACATGTTGATTCAAGAGCCCGAGCGTCAAAGATCATATATAGCACTTGCTCGGTGGATCAAGGAGTTTTGGATCGAGTCGGCTTGGAGTTTGCGCTCTACAAGAAGACATCGGTATCATAGTTTAGTTTTGTATTTAGATCCAAAATTGTAAAGATTAGAATAGTATGATATGCTCAAGTTCACAACACACACGTCTCATGTTTTGAATATTGGTTTTCGGTTTCTCGGTTTTAGGTTTAACCGATCTTGGTTTTCATGAATAGATAGATCAAAACAAGTTTACATGGTTTAATGTATATTAGATTTGTTCTATATACATGCATGCTTCATTTTTCTAGACAAACTTAGTTTTGACTTTCATATTCATGTGTTTTATGTTTTGGTATTTTTGTCAAAACTTATTTTGGAATTAATGACAAAAACTATGACATATATATGTTTCATGTATATTGGATTTCTATCCATATGCATCATGCTTCAAAGTGTTTAAATATCATGTTTTTGTATTTGGAAGAGTTTTGGACAAACTGTATTTTCTATTCAAAAATCCAAGTTTTAGAAAATTTTTTGGTTTTTGGTAAAAATGATAAGACACAAAAATAGTTCATATTGATTGATATTTGAGCTAAACTTTTTACCACATGTTTATATATCAATGCAAAATGATAAAACTATTTTGGTGATTTTTAGGAGTGTTAGAAGATTTTTCAAAATATTTTTAAACTATTTTCTGACCCAGTTTTCTGTTCCAGACTTCAACCAGTCGACTAGTCTTCTGACCAAGTCGACTTGGCTGAAGTCGGTCGACCGGATCGGTCGACCGACGTGCACAGATCTGTGCACGTTTGGCAGACACGGGACGGTCGACCGTCAGGGTCGACCGGGTCTGAGAGCAGAGCTCTCTGTTTGTTTGGGTCGACCGGGGCGGTCGACCGGTAGCTGCCAACGGGCAGAATTTGACCGTTGGACGGTCGACCGGACCGGTCGACCGGCAGTGTATTTCTGGCATTTTCTGCTGCCAATGGCTATATTTTTCTGGGGGCTATAAATACCCCATTGGAAAGAGTTTTCTCAAAGATTTTTTGTGCGAATTTTTCCTTACTCTCTGGTGTTTTCACAGCAATCAAAAGAAGTTTTTGGATTCAAATTGAACAATCTATTTGGTGTTTTTGCTAGGGTTTGAAAATTCAAAGAAAAGGGTTTTTGGGAAAAAGAGTTTTGATTCATCTTCTATATCTTGATTTCAGTTTTTCCCAAGGATTTCTTTGTGATTTTGATTTCCATTCCATTGATTTTCTCCACACTTGAGCAACATCAACTTTCTTATTCTATAGGATCTTTGTGTGGGAGAAAGAGATTGTTTGTGGTTGTTGTTTAGACCACCAAGTTAAAAACCCAATCTTTGCTTTGTGCCTTGCCCTCATTGTGTTGAGGAAGTTGTGCATTTGGGTTGTATCCCTCAAGTTGTGAGGTGATCCTTGTGTTTGCTTTATGCTAATCCCTCGGATTGTGAGGTGATTGTTTGTTGGCTTGGAGTTGTGCCTCAAGGAGGAGGTTGTGGTTGTAAAGAGAGGAGTTGGGTACTCCTTGTGAGAGTTCTTTGTGGACTTGCTAGTGGATTAGAAATCCTTCGTGTGTCGAAGGCGGGGATGTAGAGCTGGGTGCTCGAACCTCGAAACATATCTTGTTGTTTGCGCTTGATCCATTGACTCTCTCTATCTCTCTCTTTACTTTGTGCCTTGCAACTATTCATATTGTGCATTCATTATTGCTTGGCTTGGTTGTGTGTGCATCACTTGTTGATTGCACTTGAGTGTATTGCATTAAGTTTTTAATTCCGCATTGAGTTTATTAGATTAGCATAATCACCTATTCACCCCCCCTCTAGGTGATTTTTCAATTGGTATCAGAGCCTACGCTCCTGATATTAGGTTTAACCACCTAGGAGTGAGATCTTGTTTGCTAATCTTCATTTGCATTTTTCATTTGCACACATTTAGGTTGCACTCATGGATAGCCCTCCTATGTTTGACCATCTTAGACTTGATGCTTGGAAGGCCAATATGAGTAGACATTTAAAAAGCCTAGGACATCTAGTTTATCAAGCCTCCACTCAAGAATCATTCCCTAATAGTAGCAAGCATAAAAAGCTAATGCATTAGCACTTAGAGCACTAGAGCATCTCTTAATGAACATCTTTTACCGGTGTTTGATCGTTATGACTCAGTTTTTGCAGTTTGGAGCTTATTGACGTCTCCCGAGCTTCCAAGGATTATCAACAAGATGAGGAGATCTAAGAGAGAAAAGTCCGAAGAGCATTGCCTCATGGTCCAAGGGAAGAACTCCCTTGAGGTACAATCGGACACTCAATTAGATGATAGCTCTAGTTCCTATTGCTATGGATGTTTAGAAGTTCAATCTTTAAATGTGGAACTTGCTCAAAAGCTTGAAAATTTCTTGGAAAAACACAATCTTTTGAAAGAGGACAACCTTGTTTTGAAAAATGAATTAAAGGATTTGTGTTCTAATTTTGAATTGGTTTTGCAAGAGAAGGAAGAGATTACTAGTGACGTGACTCACTAAGATCTCAACTAGACATTGCCCTTAATGAGATTAATATTTTGAAGAAAAAATGATTGTAATGATGTTGTGAAAAACAATGAGGTTTTATCTTCTAAATTGAATTTTGTTTTAAAAGATAACCTTGTTTTGAAAAATGAAATTGATTTCATTACTAAAGAATTGGATTTGGTTTTAAAGAAAATGAATCTTTAAAAATTGATATAGATTCTCATGTGTGCCATGCTAGTATAGCTTCTTCTTCTTCTTACACACTTATTGCATGCTCCACTTTATCTTCCACTATTGAAAATGATATAAATGTTTTTAAGATGAGTGTTGATTGTTTGGGCTCCACTTTGAGCCAATGTACTTTGAATCATACACGCTTGGAAACCTTGGTTCGCAAGAAACAAGTTCCATCTTTACATGTACACCCTCCACGGCATACACATGCTTCCCAAGGTCACCATCAATACATGTATGCTCATGTGTACACTTGTACACATTGTGGCCGAAAAGGTCACCTTGCTAGATTTTGTTATGATCGTGTTTATCATGAAAATTTAGCAATTAATCTTGTTTGGGTTAGAAAAGATACTAACCCCCGTGGACCCAAAAGAAAATGGGTACCAAAAATCACCTCCTTGACTTTTGATGTAGGTGGGAGCTCTCGCATCACGTGAGAGTATTGGTGCCTTGAGGTGGATGCGTTCTCAGCCCAAAAGAGAACCATTTGGATGCTTCACTCTCAAGGGGATTTGGTGGGAGAACCACCGTGGTTTGGAGAACTAGAGATGCACCTTCATCGGTTTTGGTATCATTTTCTAACTCCCATTTTTATTTGCATGCTTTTCATGTTCATCTATTCATAGCATGTCTTATTTTATTATTCATTATGCTTATGTCATGTTGATTAGATTAGTGTTATACATGTTTAGTTACTTGAGACACCCATGTTTTACATGGATCTTATCATTGTGTTCTCATCTTGTTTAGTACTATCATGTATGCCCTAGATCTAATATACATGCATATACATAATGATCATATGGATGCTTATGATGTTTTGTTTTGATGACTCATGTTTTATTGTTTCATGATTAGTATGATATTTGCCATGTTTATTAGACTTATGCTTTACATGATTAGTTGTTGAGACACCCATGTTTAGTATGGACCCATATTTTGTGTTCTCTTTATGTTTTAGCTATCATGTTAATCATAGATCTATTGCACATGTCTTAGTCATGCTAATCATATGGTTGACTATGACTTTTTGTTTTAATAATTCATGTTTTGATTATTATGTTTATCATGTTGGGTTATGATTCCCGTTTTATGCTTCAGGTTTTGACTACTTGATTGAATGATAAGTTTTCATTAAGATTAGGATTTATACTTGTACAACTAGTGAGCTACAAATAGACCTTTACACATGTTTGTGCTTGAACGCTCATTTGTATTCACTTGATGTACTAGTATAGTCTAGTTTTGATGATTCTTGCATTTGACTTGTATTCATCATTTTACTTATTTCGTTTTAACTTCATGTATATGTCCATCTTGTCCAAACTATCAGTTATATATATACATCCTTGAGCCACGTGCCTTCATGCATATACTTTTGTGGACTCATTATATTTAGGATATGTATGTATACTTTAGTTTGTACATGACATACATATGCCTTAAAGTTTAAATCGTTTTGATGATTTTCATGTTTTTAGGTAATTTCTATTGGTAATGAAAATCTAGTTTTTCATGTTTTCATGATTTCAAGGAATCTCATATGAGCTTAATTGAATATTTTCATGTTGATATGTGTCACATAACACTTGTTCACTCACTCTATTAGTTTACTCATGATATATTTTCATTAGACTATGATATGGGCTTTATGGACTTTGAGTGTTTAGTGATCATGTGATTTACATGTGTTTCATGAAAAACAATTTTGTTTTATTCCTTACTTGAAGGATTTCGTACTAGTTTTAAAAGTTTTTCCTATAACTAGTTCGTATTCTTCACTATGGTAGAGATTTTCAAACATACTACATTTTCAAATCTGTTTTTGAAAACCCCTACCTTCGATGGGAGGATGTGTTGGCCCAAGGTTACAATCACCCATGTTTAGTGTGTTTTGATGATTACAAAACATATTAGTTATTTGTACTAATATTGCTTATTGTTTAAGTGTGTTTCAGGGTTCTATCTCTACTAAAGGTTTACACACTAAAAGAAAGTGTTTTGGACTCAAGTCAACTCAAAGTGGGCTCAAGACTCAAGTGTTGAAGACCTTGATGGTGAAAAGCCCCCTTGAAGAGCTTGTAGTACTTAGAATCAATGTAAGAATTAGAATGTTAAAGTTTGAGTGTTGGATATTGGCTCTAGAATACACACACACAATTTGGTTTTGTTAAAATGTGAGTCTTGTATTTAAGTTTTCATATTTTAAAAAGTTTAGGTTTCATGCCTTAAATATATATTTACATGACTCTATATTTTACAAAAATAAATACCATGATTAGATCTTGTTTATATACTCCTACTAGCATATTACTTAAGTTTCCTTAAAGTCAAAAATTATTTTGCAAAAATTTTTCAAAGTCAAAAAAAATACACTGTTTTCCTGTTTCAGGCTGACCGGCCGACCGGCCCGGTCGACCGGCCTTTGTGCCTGGGCGTGCACGTCTATGCACGTCCTACGGTCGACCGGGCGGTCGACCGTCTGAGAGCAGGATTGCTCTCGGGTTTTCTGGGTCGACCGTCCGGTCGACCGCTAGAGGAAGACTGAGAGCAGGTTTGTTCTCGGGTTTTCTAGGTCGACTGGCGGTCGACCGCCAGAAGACCCGAGCCAACGGCTCTTTGACCAGCTGAGCTGGCGGTCGACCGGCCCGGTCGACCGCCAAGCCTGCTGCTGCCCAACGGCTCTTTCCTCTTTTGTGCAATTCTGAAATCTGTTTTTTGATCTGTTTTTTGGCAGACTTTTACAGGGTTTTTCAGTTCTTTTTCAGAGCAAATAAGCTCTAAATAAATTATTTTAAACCTATTTTCTCCCTATAAATAGAGGAGAAGACTCTCTTGCAAAATACTAAGAAAAATCCTCTAGTTTTCAAAGTTTTCAAAAGAGAAAAGAAAAGTGTTTAAGCTCTCCATTTCCAATTCTTTCTTGAGCTAGTTTTCAGTTGAGTTCCCTTGCAAAAATCATCTCAACAACTGAGTTTTTCTCACTACACTTCATAGAGCCAAAAATCCCTAACTCATTCTATAGTGAAGTTGTAAAAAGAGTGAGAGTGTTGTAAAAGAGTTTGGTGATCTTGTTGTGATCACTCTTGTTCTTGTTCCTCTTTTTGTTCTTGTGGAGACACCTCTTCGGTAGAGGTTATTGTACTTGGTGGAGCTCGGTGCTCGGGTCTTCGGTAGACCGTTGTAATCGTCCTCGGTGGATAGTGGAAACCCTTCACGGAGGTGAAGGCGGGGAGTAGAGCGGTGGCTCGAACCTCGAAACAAACATCTTGTGTTTGTGATTGCCTTGTGTCCATTCTTACTTTAAATTTCTATTGCACTATATTGCTTTCTATTACTTACTTGTGATCTTGTTTCTTTCCTTGTGCAATTACTTCAAGCTTGTAATACTTGTGATATCTTGTGTGCATTTCATCATTGCATTTTATTCATATTTTGTTCGATCAATTCTCATACAACAAGGTTGCATTGCGCACCTCTAACCCATTCAAGGGAAATTAGGAGGAAGGAGTTCAGAACCTCTCACGGGGTATTCGGCTCTTAGTCTTATTTTGAGAGATCGTTGCATCATTCATCATACTTAGTTTTTAAAAAGATTGTTAGATTAGCAATAACACCTATTCACCCCCCCTCTAGGTGTTTTTCAATTGGTATCAGAGCTTGGACTCTAGGATTTGGCTTAACAACCTTAGAGAGATCCTAATTTTGCTAATCATTTCATTCATATTCACTTAGTAAAAATGGCCGATGGAATTAAAACCCCTCCTAAGTTTGATGGACTTAACTTTCCCATATGGAAGGTTAAGATGACCGTTTTCTTGCAATCTCTAGGTAGTCGAGTTGCAAAGGCCGTGACCAAACCCTTTAGTGCACCCCCCGGTGATGAATCCACTTGGTCCGAAATAGAGACCAAAGAATTTGATGCCAATGCTAGGGCTCACTATGCTCTACTTCAAGCCCTTAATGATGATGACATAGCTAGAGTTATTCATTGCAAGTCCGCATATGAAATTTGGACACATTTGCTAGTTACACATGAAGGGACCTCACAAGTGAAGAGGGATAAGATTGACCTTCTTCGGTCCCAATATGAGAATTTTCGCATGCAAGAAAATGAAACCATAGATGATATGGTTACTAGATTTACAAAGATTACTAATGGACTTTCTTCTCTAGGTGATGCTATTGATAATGATCAAAGAGTTAGAAAGATCATCCGGGCGCTTCCTCCTTCATGGGAAGTAAAAGCAACAACCTTGAAGGAACTCAATGACAAGGAAGAGATGGAGCTAATTGGTCTCATTGGGAACCTCAAAATCCATGAGATGGAGAGGAAAGTGAGGGAGGACATGGCTCCTTCCAAGAAGAAGACAATAGCCTTCAAAAGTCAATCCACACACTCCGACGAAGACGATGAAGAAGAAGATGACGAAGAGCTCTCACTTCTTGTGAAGAACGTCCGGAGGATGTACAACAAGGCTAAATTTCAAGGAAGGAAGAGATGGCAAGGAGGCAAAGAAGAAAGAAAGATCATTTGCTTTAATTGCCAAAGACCGGGACACATAGTGGCGGAGTGTCCGGATAAAGTGAAGCCCTCCACCTCAAAGAAGCCTCACAAGAGAAGGCAATGAAAGCTACATGGGATTCCGAGAGCGAATCCGAGGAGGAGATTGATACCGCCAACATGTGCTTCATGGCTAATGAAAGCACAAGCAAGGTAACCCCTTCCACTTCTCCTAATGATGAACTTTCCATGGATGAATTAGGAGAAGCTTTTGTAGAATTATCACATAACTATGATTTTCTTAAGAAAAAGTATTTAAAAATGAAAAAGGAAAATGAATCTCTTAATCATCAAGTTTTTACTCTTTCTAAAGAAAAGGATGAATTACTTTTCACTCTTATTTCCACTCAAAAAGATTTTGACAAGTATAAGATTTCTTGTAAAAGCAAGTCTCCACAAATTGACTCTAATGAGATTACCATGCTTAAAGAAAGAATAGACTCATTGGGAATTGTTTTAAAAAATTGTGAGTTTGATAAGAAGAAGATAGAGGCCATGTTTCCTAAGAAACAAGCCCCTAAGAAAAATGTTCACCATGCTCATGTTCATACCACACAACCTTTACATCGTGGCAAACCCCCAAAGCATGCTCACACTTCACACACACATCATGCATTCATGTATGGAAGAGTGTTCTCATGTTCACATTGTGGGCGGAAAGGACACTTAGCCAATTTTTGCTATGATAGATTAAGTGCATCTTATTATAATGTTTGGGTTCGCAACACTAACTTTCAAGGACCCAAGAAAATTTGGGTACCAAAGTCAACAATTTTGTTAAATGATATAGGTACCTTCCAAAGCCCAAGACGTAGAGGATTGTGGTATCTTGATAGTGGTTGCTCAAGGCACATGACTTGGGACATCAACAACTTTGCAACCCTACCAAGATACCTTGAAGGTGGCACCGTCACCTTCGGAGATGATGCCAAGGGTAAAATCATCGGTATTGGTAATGTAAAACTCGGCACATCCCCTTTAATTGAAAATATAGTTTTAGTTGATGGACTCAAGCATAACCTCTTGAGTGTTAGTCAACTTTATGATAAAGGTTTTGATGTTGTTTTTGATCATATAGCTTGTAAAGTAATTGATAGAATTTCTAATACTTGTGTGTTTTTCGGTTTTCGTGAAAGTAATGTTTATATGATAGATATGTCTAATATGTCTTGTAATATTACTTGTTTAAAAGCCCTCGATGACGACTCTTGGTTGTGGCATAGAAGTTTAGGCCATATTTCATTTGACCACATATCTAGGTTAAACACAAAGGAAATGGTGAAAGGTATTCCTTGTTTGAGTTTTGAAAAGGACCGAGTTGTGACGCATGTCAATTTGGGAAACAAACTAAGTCTTCTTTCAAGTCAATTAAGGATATCATGACATCACGTCCTTTGGAGTTAATCCATATGGATCTATTTGGCCCTACACACACCAAAAGTCTTAGTGGGAATAGATTTGCATTTGTTTTGGTTGATGATTTTTCACGGTTTACTTGGGTTTTCTTTCTTGAACACAAAAATCAAGCATTTTCATATTTTCAAACTTTTAAGAAAAGAGTTAAAAAAGAAAAAGAGTCTTCAATTTTAAGAATAAGAAGTGATAGAGGAGGTGAGTTCATTAACCTACCCTTTACCACTTTTTGTGAAGAACATGAAATTAAGCATGAACTTTCTTGTCCTAGAACTCCACAACAAAATGGAGTAGTTGAACGGAAAAATCGAACTTTACAAGAGATGGCTAGGACAATGCTAAGTGAATATGGTCTACCACATTATTTGTGGGCCGAGGCCGTAAATACATCATGCTATATATCAAATCGTGTTTTCTTGTGTAAAAATACTTCAAAGATTTCTTTTGAAATGTACTTTTCTAGAAAACCAAATGTTTCATATTTCAAAGTTTTTGGATGTAAATGTTTTGTTTTAAATACAAAAGATAATTTAGGAAAATTTGATGCTAAAGCTTATGAGGCAATTTTTGTTGGGTATTCTAATACAAGTAAGGCTTATAGAATCTTCAATAAATCATCTTTGACGATTGAGAAATCTATACATGTTAAGTTTGAAGAATCTAACTTGTTTGTTAAGAATGTTGTAGAAATAGATGCTTTGGATGAAGGCTTGGAGAAAGTGACCTTGGAGGATACTACTATTATGGGAGACAAGCCAAAGGATGATGAAGGAAGTGAAGCTAAAGTAGAAGTGGCTCAAGAAAATGAAAATCAAACAAATGAAGTGGAGCCTACTCAACAACTTCCAAAGGGTTGGAGATACAATCCTCATCATCCCAAGGACCTCGTCATAGGTGAAGTATCAAAAGGGGTAACCACTCGCTCTAAACTTCATGATTATTGTGGACATTATGCATTTATTTCTCATGTTGAACCCAAGAACGTCCTCGAAGCCGAGGCCGATTCATATTGGTTGCTAGCCATGCAAGAGGAACTCAATCAATTTGAGCGCAACCAAGTTTGGCACCTTGTTCCTAGGCCCCACGATAGACCAACAATTGGTACTAAGTGGATCTTCAAGAACAAGTTGGATGAATCGGGTAACGTTGTTAGGAATAAAGCTAGGTTAGTTGCCCAAGGTTACACTCAAATCGAAGGAATCGATTTTGAAGAAACCTTTGCACCTGTAGCACGGCTTGAAGCCATACGGATGACACTAGCATTTGCCTCATTTAAAGATTTTAAATTGTTTCAAATGGATGTTAAAAGTGCTTTTCTAAATGGTTTTATTGAAGAGGAGGTGTATGTTGAACAACCCCCCGGGTTTGTTGATCCTACACATCCGGATTTTTTATTTAAATTAGATAAAGCTCTTTATGGTTTAAAACAAGCCCCTAGGGCTTGGTATGAAAGACTTTCTTCATTTTTGATTTCAAATGATTTTAGAAAGGTAAAATTGACACAACTTTGTTTACAAAACATGTAGAAAAAGATATTCTTATTGTGCAAATTTATGTTGATGACATTATTTTTGGTTCTACTAATGAATCTCTTTGCCAAGCTTTTGAATCATGCATGAAGGATGAATTTGAAATGTCTATGATGGGGGAGCTCAACTATTTCCTTGGACTCCAAATCAAGCAAAGGACGGATGGGATCTTCATCAATCAAGCCAAGTACACAAAGGAACTCATCAAAAGGTTCGGGCTTGAAGGATCTAAAGTAAGCAAAACTCTCATGGCAACAACTACTAAGCTTGACAAGGATGAACAAGGTAAAAGTGTAGACATTAAAGTTTATCGTAGCATGATAGGTAGTTTATTGTATTTGACGGCTAGTAGGCCGGATATCATGTTTTCCGTTTGTCTTTGTGCTCGTTTTCAATCATGTCCTAAGGAGTCTCATTTAGTAGCGGTAAAAACGCATAATTAAATACCTTAAGGGCACTATTGAAATGGGTTTGTGGTATCCGAAAACCGGACTATTTGATATGAAGAGTTTTTCGGATGCCGACTATGCGGGTTGTAGGGTAGATAGGAAGAGCACAAGTGGAACATGTCAATTCTTAGGTAATTGTCTTGTATCTTGGTCTTCCAAAAAGCAAAATTCGGTAGCCCTTTCAACCGCCGAGGCGGAGTATGTTGCGGCCGGAGCTTGTTGTGCACAAGTTCTTTGGATGAAACATACTCTCCTTGACTATGATTTACACTTTGATCATGTTAAAATATTTTGAGATAATACTAGTACTATTCACATGACAAAGAATGCAAATCAACATAGTAAAACCAAACACATTGACATTAGGTATCACTTTCTTAGAGATCATTATGAGAAAGGTGATATTGATATTGATTATGTTTCTACCGATTTTCAACTTGCCGATATTTTTACTAAACCTCTAGATTATGCTAGATTTTCATTTATTTGTGGTGAGTTGAATGTTTGCATTATGGATTCTTAAAGAAAAATTTCTTTTATTTTGTTAGTTTAACCCTTTTTGATGTATGACAAAAAGGGGGAGAAAAAGTATGAGTTTGTTTGATTGTTTTGTATATCTTGATGCATTTGAGTTTTTGACAAAACTATGTGTTTTCAATGCCTTATGTATTTAGCTCTTCATTGACATTTTTGATACATAGCATTATTTGAGGGGGAGCTTTCCAAGCTCTTCTTCCATTTTTGTTTAAATAACCTATATGTTTTGTCATCATCAAAAAGGGGGAGATTGTTGGCCCAAGGTTACAATCACCCATGTTTAGTGTGTTTTGATGATTACAAAACATATTAGTTATTTGTACTAATATTGCTTATTGTTTAAGTGTGTTTCAGGGTTCTATCTCTACTAAAAGGTTTACACACTAAAAGAAAGTGTTTTGGACTCAAGTCAACTCAAAGTGGGCTCAAGACTCAAGTGTTGAAGACCTTGATGGTGAAAAGCCCCCTTGAAGAGCTTGTAGTACTTAGAATCAATGTAAGAATTAGAATGTTAAAGTTTGAGTGTTGGATATTGGCTCTAGAATACACACACACACACAATTTGGTTTTGTTAAAATGTGAGTCTTGTATTTAAGTTTTCATGTTTTAAAAAGTTTAGGTTTCATGCCTTAAATATATATTTACATGACTCTATATTTTACAAAAATAAATACCATGATTAGATCTTGTTTATATACTCCTACTAGCATATTACTTAAGTTTCCTTAAAGTCAAAAATTATTTTGCAAAATTTTTTCAAAGTCAAAAAAAAAACACTGTTTTCCTGTTTCAGGCTGACCGGCCGACCGGCCTTTGTGCCTGGGCGTGCACGTCTGTGCACGTCCTACGGTCGACCGGGCGGTCGACCGTCTGAGAGCAGGATTGCTCTCGGGTTTTCTGGGTCGACCGTCCGGTCGACCGCTAGAGGAAGACTGAGAGCAGGTTTGTTCTCGGGTTTTCTGGGTCGACCGGCCGGTCGACTGCCAGAAGACCCGAGCCAACGGCTCTTTGACCAGCTGAGCTGGCGGTCGACCGGCCCGGTCGACCGCCAAGCCTGCTGCTGCCCAACGGCTCTTTCCTCTTTTGTGCAATTCTGAAATCTGTTTTTTGATCTGTTTTTTGGCAGACTTTTACAGGGTTTTTCAGTTCTTTTTCAGAGCAAATAAGCTCTAAATAAATTATTTTAAACCTATTTTTCTCCCTATAAATAGAGGAGAAGACTCTCTTGCAAAATACTAAGAAAAATCCTCTAGTTTTCAAAGTTTTCAAAAGAGAAAGAAAAGTGTTTAAGCTCTCCATTTCCAATTCTTTCTTGAGCTAGTTTTCAGTTGTGTTCCCTTGCAAAAATCATCTCAACAACTGAGTTTTTCTCACTACACTTCATAGAGCCAAAAATCCCTAACTCATTCTATAGTGAAGTTGTAAAAAGAGTGAGAGTGTTGTAAAAGAGTTTGGTGATCTTGTTGTGATCACTCTTGTTCTTGTTCCTCTTTTTGTTCTTGTGGAGACACCTCTTCGGTAGAGGTTATTGTACTTGGTGGAGCTCGGTGCTCGGGTCTTCGGTAGACCGTTGTAATCGTCCTCGGTGGATAGTGGAAACCCTTCACGGAGGTGAAGGCGGGGAGTAGAGCGGTGGCTCGAACCTCGAAACAAACATCTTGTATTTGTGATTGCCTTGTGTCCATTCTTACTTTAAATTTCTATTGCACTATATTGCTTTCTATTACTTACTTGTGATCTTGTTTCTTTCCTTGTGCAATTACTTCAAGCTTGTAATACTTGTGATATCTTGTGTGCATTTCATCATTGCATTTTATTCATACTTTGTTCGATCAATTCTCATACAACAAGGTTGCATTGCGCACCTCTAACCCATTCAAGGGGAATTGGAGAGAAGGAGTTCAGAACCTCTCACGGGGTATTCGGCTCTTAGTCTTGTTTTGAGAGATCGTTGCATCATTCATCATACTTAGTTTTTAAAAAGATTGTTAGATTAGCAATAACACCTATTCACCCCCCCTCTAGGTGTTTTTCAGGATGGATGGGAGATCATGTTCATGTATGCTTTAAAATGAAAATCATTAAATCTTGAACCATGATTGGGAGGTAGTTATATGAGATATACATTTGATATTATTGTTATTTCAATTGGTATCATTGAATTCTTTCAATTGGTATCAATCTTAACATTTCTTGTATACTCATATATGGTTGTATGTATGTATGCTTTCAATTCCAAGAATATCAATTTCTATTGGTATCTATTTTTCATACATATATATGTTTTATTTGTGCTTATTATATCCCTATATCTTTAAGCACAAAATCTTGTTTATGCTAGTGCTTGAGCTTCAATTTTATTTCAATTGATTACTTTTAAATTGGTATCAAGCCTAAGCATTGTTTTAGTTTGTATTTCATAAAGGGAGAGAAAATTTGATTTTGTCTTTCAATTAGTATTTGATTCCCACTCCCTTACTTTATGATTGAAAATTTCAAATTGGTATCATATGTTCAAAATGAAAATTATTTACAATTGGTATCAAAATTTTTGTTTAGACATTCAAGATTTATTATGTTTAATTTCAAATTGGTATCAAGATTTTTCATGTGTTTTTGCTTAAAATTGGTATCAATATTTTTTTTTTGTTTATTTCCTTTCAATTGGTATCAAGATGCTATTCTTTGACATATTTTCAATTGGTACCTTAATTGATTGTCACCCCTAATTGACTTTGTTTTTGTTTTAGACAAAAAAAAGGGGGAAAATATTATTTTTATTGATTCGTTGTTTCGAACAAAAGGGGGAGAAAAATTTATTGATTTGGTTTTGCTTTTACCCCTTATTGAAGATTGATTCTTTGTATTAAAAAAAGGAGAAGATTTTGTTTTGTTTTGATTTTTACCCCTTTGTTGATGATTGACAAAAAGGGGGAGAAAGATCTTGAGTTTATATATGCATGTTTATGTTTTGCATATATTAAGTTTAATTTAGTTTAATATTAATTGATTTCTAGAGCATGTTTTGTTTTAAACATTTCATTGGTATTTAGAACCTTTTATTGTTTATGCATTTATATGCATTCATGTTTAAGAGCCTTTATTGCATATTATTTATTGTTTATTTGTTTTTGCATGAGTTAAGGGGGAGCTTCTTTGAAGCTTAACTCTAATCCATGCATATATAACTCCATGAGTTTTGTCATCATCAAAAAGGGGGAGATTGTTGGCCCAGAGGCCTTCCACTCTAGTTTTGATGATGATTAAGTCATGTATTTATATGTACTAATAATCTTGTGATTTTAGTCTCAGATCATTAATCAAGTTATTAGTTGGTGATTAGCTTCAACAAGATGATTTGGAAGCTTTCACATGTTGATTCAAGAGCCCGAGCGTCAAAGATCATATATAGCACTTGCTCGGTGGATCAAGGAGTTTTGGATCGAGTCGGCTTGGAGTTTGCGCTCTACAAGAAGACATCGGTACCATAGTTTAGTTTTGTGTTTAGATCCAAAATTGTAAAGATTAGAATAGTATGATATGCTCAAGTTCACAACACACACATTTCATGTTTTGAATATTGGTTTTCGGTTTCTCGGTTTAGGTTTAACCGATCTTGGTTTTCATGAATAGATAGATCAAAACAAGTTTACATGGTTTAATGTATATTAGATTTGTTCTATATACATGCATGCTTCATCTTTCTAGACAAACTTAGTTTTGACTTTCATATTCATGTGTTTTATGTTTTGGTATTTTTGTCAAAACATATTTTGGAATTAATGACAAAAACTATGATATATATATGTTTCATGTATATTGGATTTCTATCCATATGCATCATGCTTCAAAGTGTTTAAATATCATGTTTTTGTATTTGGAAGAGTTTTGGACAAACCGTATTTTCTATTCAAAAATCTAAGTTCTAGAAAATACAGTTTTTGGTTTTTGGTAAAAATGATAAGACACAAAAATAGTTCATATTGATTGATATTTGAGCTAAACTTTTTACCACATGTTTATATATCAATGCAAAATGATAAAACTATTTTTTGGTGATTTTTAGGAGTGTTAGAAGATTTTTCAAAATATTTTTAAACTGTTTTTCTGACCCAGTTTTCTGTTCCAGGCTTCAACCAGTCGACTAGTCTTCTAACCAAGTCAACTTGGCTGAAGTCGGTCGACCGACGTGCACAGATCTGTGCACGTTTGGCAGACACGGGACGGTCGACCGGGTCTGAGAGCAGAGCTCTCTGTTTGTTTGGGTCGACCGGGGCGGTCGACCGGTAGCTGCCAACGGGCAAAATTTGACCGTTGGCCGGTCGACCGGCAGTGTATTTCTGGCATTTTCTGCTGCCAACGGCTATATTTTTTCTGGGGGCTATAAATACCCCATTGGAAAGAGTTTTTCTCAAAGATTTTTTGTGCGAATTTTTCCTTACTCTCTGGTGTTTTCACAGCAATCAAAAGAAGTTTTTGGATTCAAATTGAACAATCTATTTGGTGTTTTTGCTAGGGTTTGAAAATTCAAAGAAAAGAGTTTTTGGGAAAAAGAGTTTTGATTCATCTTCTATATCTTGATTTCAGTTTTTCCCAAGGATTTTCTTTGTGATTTTAATTTCCATTCCATTGGTTTCTCCACACTTGAGCAACATCAACTTTCTTATTCTATAGGATCTTTGTGTGGGAGAAAGAGATTGTTTGTGGTTGTTGTTTAGACCACCAAGTTAAAAACCCAATCTTTGCTTTGTGCCTTGCCCTCATTGTGTTGAGGAAGTTGTGCATTTGGGATGTATCCCTCAAGTTGTGAGGTGATCCTTGTGTTTGCTTTGTGCTAATCCCTCGGGTTGTGAGGTGATTGTTTGTTGGCTTGGAGTTGTGCCTCAAGGAGGAGGTTGTGGTTGTAAAGAGAGGAGTTGGGTACTCCTTGTGAGAGTTCTTTGTGGACTTGCTAGTGGATTAGAAATCCTTCGTGTGTCGAAGGCGGGGATGTAGAGCTGGGTGCTCGAACCTCGAAACATATCTTGTTGTTTGCGCTTGATCCATTGACTCTCTCTCTATCTCTCTCTTTACTTTGTGCTTTGCAACTATTCATATTGTGCATTCATTATTGCTTGGCTTGGTTGTGTGTGCATCACTTGTTGATTGCACTTGAGTGTATTGCATTAAGTTTTTAAATTCCGCATTGAGTTCATTAGATTAGCATAATCACCTATTCACCCCCCCTCTAGGTGATTTTTCAAGTATTCTCTGAGTTCTTAGAAGCTAGAGAGTAATTCACCTGAGACAATCTTTTCTCCTTTATGTGTCCACCCGTCCTGTGCTTAGCCCACTAATGCGGTATTTATAGGCCTCATGGGGCTAACCACCCCTAGAAATCAGCAAAGGCTGAAAATAGCCTTGATAACTTCGTAGGCGAGGCTAAAACAGCCTCTGCACGAGCCTAGAAAGCTTCACGCGAAGTTACATAGGCTCCAAGACTATGGCAGCCGTTCTGGCTTGTTAGAAGGGTCAGACCCTCTTAAATGTCTCCCCCTTAATAGGAAGATAATGGGGCATAATTGCCCACTTAAAGTGGGCATTAATCCCATTAAAGTAATGCGAGATTAGCCCACTAATCCGGCTCAGGGTATTGAAATAGTCAAAAGTGACATGGAGCTAGCCTGCCGCGAGGCTGAAGCTTCAAGCAGAGCTAGCCTACTGCGAGCTAATGCTCCAGGCGGAGCTAGGCCATTATGGGGCTATTGCTCCAAGCAGAGCTAGCTACTCTAGGGTAAATCTCCAAGCGGAGCTAGTCTACTGTGGGGCTAAATCTCCCAGCGGAGCTAGCCCACTGCGAGGCTAAAACTTTAATGCTTCTTAGCGAAGCTAGCCAGTTTAGTTTAAGTTAGCCAATTTGGCTGTTTGAACTGTCTGTTCAATTATCTGTGACCTGTTTTTTTGAAAGTGTTGACAAATTAGATATTGTGCAGACTTGTTGGAGAGTTATCTTGATTTTGTCTTTTGAGAGTGTCAACAGAGAGCTGGGAAGGGAGGAAGGTCGGGAGGTTGGCGGGGAAAGGAGGTCGGGGCGACGGAGGGGGACGAGGGCGAGGACGGCGGGGAAAGGAGTGATGGATGGTGACAGTGAGGGAAAGAGGGGAGGGAGATGCTAGAAGGAGGAAGAAGGAGGGGAGGGATACTTTGGGTATTTTAGAAATATTGGTGGGTGCCTTAATCAAATTGGGTGGGTGTCTTGATCATTTTAATCAATTCCGCGCCCCCAAAAAGAAGCCTTTTCTTCTTCCTAATTTGTCCTTGGAAAGGCATCCCTAACTCTCGAAGAAATTATTTGAAAGAGTTAAACAAGTCCTTACACCAACTCTTGTTGCCAAATAAGGCCCTCATCGAGGCTTGAGAATGAGCCGGGCCAATTGATGACACATACTAAACTAAGCAGGCTCTGCACCAGCTCAAATTTGGGTTGGGCTTCTAATTGGCCAGCCCAAATATGCCCATTATTTTTTGGGCCAGCCCATAGCCTTTGGATTAAAATTCTCACAGAACTTTAGTGCAACAAATTCAATGTACTATATTTTTCATTGATCACAAATGACCATGGCATCGTACAGAGAATTTAAAAACCAAGAAATCATGCAGAGGATTTTTCATAGGAATGCACAACCTCATTGCAAATTTTGGTCCAATGCATTATAAAGGAGAAATTTTTTCATCTTTACAACTATAACGCAAGCACAAAGCTATATATAGAAAGTAATTCAACGGTTTAGAAGAGAGAACATATATCCTTCAATGCATTGATTCATACTCAAGTCCTTGGAGTATCTATATCAAAGCATCCATCACATTATGTGATACAAATGTTGAGAAAATTTTTCCCAGATTAATCTGCAAAAAGCTGCGCAAAAATCTAAACCTAAAGTTTTGGCTTTGCAATCCTTCTGAGAAATTTTTTAACTAAATAACAATGATCATCATTGGCTACAACATTATTTTCACACAATTTTCTTAGAAATTTTTTGAACCATACATGGGCCAACCAATAAGATAGAAATTGAGATACCCAAGTTAAAATTTGTAGGAGTGAGCAAAAATAAACCGGGACCGAAAAACCCGACCGAACTAACCGAAGTCAGTCGGTTTGGTTCAGTTTTGCCAAAGTTCGGTTTGGGTGTAGATTGAATTTTTTTTGAGTTCGGTGACCCGCAACCCTAACCGAACTCTCTCTCACATTCTCTCTTCCTCGTCCTCTCTCTCAAACTGTCTCCCTCTCTGTCTGAACCCATGCGAGCTCTCTCTCTCTCCCCCTCCCCCCCCCCCCCCCAACTCCCCCCGCGAGCTCTCTCTCCACCCCGGTGAGTTCTCTCCTCTTTTTGAATCTCTCTTGAATTCCCCCTACTCGTGAAATCGAAACTGAACTTTTCGGTTCGGTTTCGGTGCGGTGGTGGTGGGGTGATCGGTGCGGTCCAGTCTTGTTTTTCTGAACAAAAACTGCGCCGATTAACCGATTGCTCACCCCTAAAAATTTCACAAGAAAAAGGATTAAGCACTGAAATTTTTTTCATGGGTTTTGTTGCTGTTGTCATTAGTAAAAAATTGACAAAATATGAATTTTACTGTTTTAGAGAGAGAGAGAGACGGTATGTTACCTCGCCGCCGCGCAGTTCGCTGCAGGAAAGGTGACGGTGCGAATATCGAGAGCATCATCGATTTAAGTTGGGAAAGACCATTGAGCGAGAGAGAAGTTCGCGACGAGAGTGATGGTGCCTGGAATCTCAAGACAGTGTCGATTTGGGAAAACTCGGGTGTCGTCAAATTGATTTGAGAGAGGGGGGAGAGAGAGGGGGGAGAGAGGGAGGGAGGGAGGGAGGCGAGAGAGAGACAGACAGAGATTTGGTTAAGGGGCTGAGGCCGATTTCGGACTGATTTGGCAGGCTGTGGGTAGCGCTCATGTTTAACCTAAAAATATTTCTGTCAAACGGGCATACCTAATTGGGCGTCTGGGTCATTTGGGCGGGGCTCCATTCCGGATCTTTCGAGTCAGCCCGATTCGGCCGCGGTCTACCCATGCTCATTCTCACCCCTACTTTTATCTCATTGGGAGATGATCTAGGTGTTATGATCGTCTCCTCCCTTATGGTGTTATGAACATCTTTTTTCTCTTTTTTAGAAGCTAATTGTTGCTAACTTTTACAAACTAACAAATTTGTCAAGACTTAAAAGTGTCTTTTCAAGGGAAAATTAGCAAGAAAATAGATATTTATTACACTTTGCCACCTACTTTATAATAAAAAACTAACCCTTACAACCAACTCAAGAAAGTGGTGTGCTCTTGAAGGTTCAAATCTTACTCCAACACCCAACTCTAGCAACAAAACGTAGCCTATGTCTTTTGTTGTGGGGATTTTTCGTCACAGACAATCGGACGTTCCGATTGATCTTACCAAAAAATATAACACCTTTCAGGTTAGGAGCATTAATATGGTGCCGGCCAAAAACCCTCGGGTGTGAGAATGAGTATCCTTCTTTGAAGAAAAGCAAAGAATATTGTATGAATGGGGTTATTAGTAGTAATCAGAAGCTAACCACTTTCATGATAGAGATGGAGGTGTATTTCTATCCGCCTGAGCTGTCATCATGGGTACAGATATTTTGAATCACTATAACTGCATGATCTACACATTATGAATTTCTCGTAACCATCTCGATCGCACTGCTTACTTGTTGGGATAGCCATATAGAGATATCTGTCATTATCCATAACAACCCGCGTTGATATAGGGGCATTGTAACATTTTGAACGTAGGGATGATCTGGCAGCACAGTTAGATCCGCAAATCATGGGGATCGTGCCGCCCAGCTATAAGTAGCGCAAGAGCAGCATCCTTCGGAGTGTCTTTGTGTCAGAGCCTTGGGTATCTCAAGTAAAGATCCTTGTGCCGATTATTGGATGCCCCAGAGAGTTGCACAATTCGTGTTAAGTAGTAGATCCGGGTAAGTAATGTCTGACCAGATGAGGGCTCGAGGGAAGGACCGAAGATTTTTTTTGAGTCCATGTTAAGCTTGTATGTGAGCTGGGCCTGGCGGTAGGACACGTGGCGTGATCTCATCACGAGTTCGAAGTTGACCACTACATCCTGACACATCTAACCAAGCAACTCATACCTCTTTCTTTTTCCTTCTTCTTTTTTTTTTCCCTTCTTTTGTGGAGAGCTCTTGTGTTTGGCTGTGGGTGTAAGTGTGAGAGTTATGGGTGCTTGAAAAAGGAGATGAGAGACAATCCAGCGTTCTAAAATGCAAAATTAGCAGCCGTTTTAGCGTTGCGGGTGATGCCGATTTAAGTTTAATACATGTGTTTGTTTATGTAGATCATTTCTATCTCTTTGTTGAAAAGATTTGATCTTAATGGAGAGAGGAATTGTATAGAAAAGAATAAAAAATTTACAAAAGGAGTTTAACGGGTTTGAATAGTGAACACAAGATTGAATCTAGAAACAAAAAAATTAAAGAATTTTAATAAGTTATGAGAGGTTGGTTCATTATGTTTTTGGATAAGTTTATAATTTTCTTTGGTAGATATTGGTAGCTTTTGGAAAGATTCTTCGCTTCTTCCCTTCATTTTCTTTTCTTTTTTTCTTTTTTTTTAAATCCAATCTTTCTTCTCGAAGGATAACTACAAATAAACCGTGGTTGAAAAAGAGGGGGAATGGGTCTATGCCATGAGAAAGGAGGGTAAATTTGTATATAATATAACAAATCATAATTTTGTTCGGGATTTTTATCCGTTCATCTCTTAAATCTTGATTATTTTTTATATTAGTTTCTCAATATATTTGAAATTTCTATTTAGTGCCCCAAATCCCACTAGCTATTTCGAATGAGGACAAAAAGCCAATTTTCAATCAAAATAGAGAGTCAAGTAGGCTTAAGTCTTAATCAGAGCATAATTTGACAAATTCACCCTTAATTAACTCACCTCATTGTTACAGGATCCCCTCCCCCCTTTAATTTTGGAGCAAAGAAAATTTCTCCAATCCAAATGCACACGAGAGATTAGATTGGCAAATTTGTTGACGAAAATTGTTTTAAAAAGAAAAATTTTCGGTGCAAGATGCATGCATCCAATCGCAGTAAGTTTGAAAAGCAAAAAAAAAGAAAAAAAAAGGAGTCTAAAGTTTAAAATATTAGTTTTTTAAAAAATTTTCTTTTGAGAAGAAAACGGAACCAAGAGAGAGGTCCGGTTTGAATTAATTAACAAAAGCAAAGTACAGAGGAAAAGTCCTCGTCGAGCAGGTTTGAGAAAAACTAAAACCGAAAAAACAAACAGAAGGTGGCGACAAATGAAAACGAGGCTAGACAAGGAAATTGCACCAAAACGCGGAGAAGAAGATGGCCCGATGAGAAACAAACTCGGCATTAGGCCTCTTATGGTTAAATTTTTTTGAATTATGCTCAATCCAAATGGACCAAACTACCGCCTGGACCCCAAGAATCTCAGATCTTCTAATACGTATCGGAAATATTCAAGTATCGTCAGTTCTCTCACATTTCCCGAATTGTAGTGGGCCAAGAGTGAAGAGCCAATCCGGACACAATATGAGCCCAAACACTCACAGCAAATGTTAAAATTAAAATCAAGATCCTCGAATAAAAAAGGAGGAACAAGGACGAGGAAAGATAAAAGAGAAGAAGCCAAGAGAAAGGAAAAGTGAGAAAGAAAGAGAGGCTTGGAGGACCTTTGGGTTCAACTCTGATGGGCTCAAAGAAAGAAACCAGAAGAAACGAAGATGAAATTTGTTTATTTGTAGGCTTTTTGCTGATTCAACTTTCGGTTATTGCAGTTGAAGATCATGAAAAGATAAAGAGTATAATTGTCAATGAGCTGAGCTCTGTTAAGTTAAAACGAATGTTCCCTTGTTATCCAAGGTGACATGAGTTATTTGGAGTAATTAATGTGATTTTAGGACTATCTAAACTTTTTATTTATTTAAGGAACAAATATAAAAATTATCAAGATTTCAGAAAAAAATATGTAAAAAAACCTAATTTAGTTAATAGGAGGATATTCCATGTGATATTTTAGCAGTAAGGCAACAAGGGACAACTAGTATATCATATTTTTGGGATATTCAACTTCAACAAAAAAGCCAAATGAGTATTTAGGTGCAAATGTATCTAAAGTTAGAAATATTATTTAGTAATTTAGCATTAGGAAAAGACTGCATGAATTTTCCTTAAGGTTTTTTTTTAATTCTATTTGAAGCCCGAAATCTTTCTAAATTCAATATACGCCTTCCGAATCTTCATATTTACATATCGACCCCCAAAATCTTATATGTTTAGACAAAATACTCTCATGTATTAGTTTTTCCGTTTGCAAGCTAAAAGATGCACCGAATATTCCGTTTACATTCTAAAGCTTTAAAATAAGATGTAAAGTTGCCAAAAATATCCCCATCTTTCTTATTCATTTCCTTCTCATCATTTCTCTTAACCCACTCTTCATTTCCTCTTAATTTTGCAATTCCAACGGCTCTTTACCCTCTCTCACTTCAACACTCCAACGACCTTTTACTCTCTTCCACCCAAAGTGACATCTCTCATCTCCTCCACCTTCCCAATATAAATTCTCCTCCTCTCAACAAAATTGGGTCCCAAATCTTCAAATTTCTATCCCTCTCAAGTTCTTCAACTCAAACCCTCTGTTGATCATATTTATTTGCAACTCCTATGTTGCTCCCCCAAAGTGTTTATGTGATATTGAAGCTAAGTTAGGAGCATGTTTGAAAGGTGAGAATAAAAGAAGGCTTTTCTACTCATGCCTAAGATTCAAGAACGAGACAGAGTGTGGATGCAACTATTTTAAATGGGTTCTTGATGAAGAGAAGAGAGAAGAAGGAGATGGAAGCCAATATGGTGAATTGAGGAAAATCTATAATGAATTACAGGGGGTGCTCAATGAGTTGAAGAAGTTGATGAATGAAATTAGAGAGACTGAGTTGAAATTAGAGTTGAAGTTAGAGCAAATAAAAAAGCAAAATTACAATCATAGATCTATTATAAAGATTTGTATTGTTGATTTTGTAGTGTATGTATTCTTGAAAAAAAATCATTGACAAAGTACTTATGTGATATATGGATATAATGTGCAATTGTTGTGCAATACTTGTGAAATGCAATACGGAATGAAATCTTTGATTGGCAGCTTAAAAAAGACAAGTAAAACAATACACATAGATTGACAGCTAGATGAATCCACTACTGCCAAAATTCACTCCTGTTGCTACCAGAACTGGCACTGCTGCCGGCAGAACTGGTGATATAGGAGATCAAGGCATGCAGCAGGATTAGTCGACTAACCATCAGGAATAGTCGACTATCCCTTTACATAGTCAACTTATCCAGTGCTAGCAGTCGACTAATCAATTTAACAGAGAGTTGGAGTTACAGAGTAGTCGACTTATCCAGTGTCAGTAGTCGATTAATTAATTTAACAGAAAGTTGCAGCTTACAGGGTAGTCGACTAACCAAAAGTATAAGTCTACTACTTGACACCATTAATTGACTAACTCTAAGTATAATTCGACTAATCTGCGCAAATTAGCATATCCATTTCTAAATAGGATTTGATTTTCGGGTCTACTTTGGAGACCAATTGCTTTCGTTTTTCTTTTAACTGATTTGTAGTTTGTGTAGGTTTCCCAGATAGATTAGAGCTTTTTTGTAAGCCTGTAAAAGACCATTGTATCTTTGTTTTTTATAATCAACTTTTATTCAACTTTTGATTATCAATTAAATTCAGTTTTTTCAATTGCTCATGGATTCAAGTTACTACTCTTTACTCGTGGATTCGAGTAAATGGCTCATGTATTAAAGTGTTATGCTCGCGGATTCGAGTATTTTTCTACCTTAAGGTATTCTTTAGGGTTCATTAGCGTTAGAACGAGATCTAACCAGCGTTGTTCGCTTCCTTGTCTGTGTTAACTGGTGCTGCACTATTGCTAGTGTGCTGCCAGAACTACTGCAGTTCTAGCAGCAACAGCACTGCTGCCAGAACTGTTGGTGCTGCTGCTGTGCTGCAGTTCTTCCTCTGCTAGTGCTGTTGTTGCATGCTGCCAGAACTGCAGCAGCATCAGAATTTCTACCAGCAACAGACTGCTGCCAGAATTACTGCCGGTGCTGCTGCTCTAATACAGTTCACAATACACAACAGTTCACAAGTGTTGTTACTATTGTTCATAATACAAAGTAGTTCACGAGTGCTGCCAGAATAGTTCACCATACACATCCATCTATTTGTTCAAACGTATACAATACACATCTCAAATTTCACATATCACATAAGTTCAAACATACATACTATGTGTTCACAATACAGATCCCAAGTTTTCCTAATAATATAATTTCAAACATATACAAGTAGAATTCACAATACACATCCACATCCCAAGTTTCACATATCACATCAGTTCAAGCATACACAAATAGAGTTCAAACATACTCATACTAATAAGTTATTAAAAGTTCTTAAGTCAAACATCATGATGGGCATCGCTCCCCCGGACAGTTCTTCCTCTGATGGGCACTCCTCCTATTGGCTCAGGGAATGACTCCAATCTTACTTCAGGGAAAGATTCTTAGTTTCTACTTGTACTTGCTTTGCTAGTATCACCTCTAGAAATGCGTTGGAGTCCATTGAAAATTGAAGTGTGCTGCAATTGGGTTGTACATGTGCTGGAATCCACTGAAGATAGAAATGTGTTGCAGTTTTTTGCTTTCCACACTCGTAATTTTTCCTATCTGATCTAGGAATCCATCTCCAGTAACCCCCATACTTCACAATAGTAATAACCACATTCTCCTCAGTTTTGAAATAAAAAACAAAAATTTCAATGACAAAATAAAAAAATTCAATCGAGAACTGAGATAACTGATGCTAACATTACACTAGCTAAAATTCAAAATCGAGTATATGATGCTGAATATGAGTTGATAACAACAAATAAATCATCTTGATACTAGAGCATTTCAACAAAGTAAAAGACATGCAAGTCCTCAAAGACATTTCATCATAGAAATTTCTACTTTCGACAGTTGATAGATAACAACAAATAAATCTTGCTAAAATGTATCCAATTGTTTGTATCATAAAACCATAACCACAAACTAAGCAACAATTTTCTCACGAATTGACAAACCCCTCCCCCCCCCCCCCAAACAACAACAACAACAACAATAATGAAAGCACAACAAGATCATGCTAAAATGAATCAATGGTCAATATCACTACTTCACAAGTCATAAACCCAAGCTAAGCTATGAGACTAGTAACAACAATCCACTTTCAACCAAACTGGTTGCAGAAACAAACCTGCGTTAAGTTGCAAATCACACACAATTCAAACAAAAAGGAATCAAGATGGCAGAAAAAGTATCTAATTAAGAGAGCACTAAAAACGCAACAAGCTAAGATGAAATCAAACCGATCCTACTGTTAAGACACACTACACTGTTAATCAATGGTACATTAAAGAGAATAAGAAAACTACCAGTAGAGTACTGATGGCTCCTCTCTCAAAGTCTCCCTCTTCAACCTCTCGTCCCCCTTCCGGTGGAGTCTTCTCTCACCATCGTCCAATCCTTCGCCGCACGGCTGCTCTTCACTTACCCCTGATCCTCCACCTCTCACTGCCTCTATGCTCACGGAACCGTTTCTACCCCTGAATCCTATTGTTATGTCCTAAATAGTTTCCCCTCTTCGGATGCTCCACCTTGTCTCACTCCTGATCAAATTAAACGTCTCCGATATTCTTTTCCAGACCTCGTCGTCACTCCCCCCAATGTAATTGAACAGGGAGTAAACCCTGGATGTGGTTGTTAGTGGGTAAGTTCCTTGGCCGCTCGGTCAGAATTGCTAGGATCCAGTGCGGTCTAGCTCCGATTTGGAAACCCAACATGAATAGGAAATCTTCCCTATGAGTAACAACTTCTTCATATTCCGATTCACCTCTGATGATGACTGCGATCGTGCTCTTCTTCAAGGCCCTTGGGTTCTAGATGACGCAATGTTGTCTCTCCGTCCTTGGACGCCCCAGTTCCATCCATCAATGGCTGGCCTCCCCAGATGCGTTGTCTAGTTGAGACTCCAGATCTCCCGTAGCCGCTTTGGACTCAGGCTGCTCTCGATCTTATCGTTTCTAAGGCTGGCACCTTGGTCTGTCTTGATGAGTGCAATGAGCTCCTCACTAATGAGAGGTATGCTCGGGTTATCGTTGAGATTGATCTACCAAGCCATTGATTCCCGACACTGACATCAAGCTTGATGGCCTCGATGTTCCGTCCTTCTGGCAGCCCTTACAGTATGAAAATATTCATCTCTACTGTCGGAGCAATGGCCATGTCATTCACATGCTCCTCTTTGCTCCTTTACGAGGCCACCCTCCTCTTTGATGGCTTCTCCAACCGCTGATCATGGTTGTTCTGTTGCTCAATCGCCTTCCCCCTCAGTCGCTCCTCCAACCGGTGAGGCTTCACCAGACATTGAGATCGATGAAGCTTCACAGGATGTTGAGATGGCACAAGGGGCTCTAAATGCCTCTGTCGTGGCTGACGATAACCCAAGCTCAGTTGGGGAACAGATGCTTGTCCGCCGGTAGCGTCGAAACCCTAGATCGTCGTCGTCGCCGCGATCTAAAATTCTCTCGAAGGATCCGTCCTCTTCTACAACGCGTGCATCTGACGTGAACCTTGGTCACATGAATCCGCACGTCCTTTAGTTCCAATCCCTGCTGGGTCCATTGCTTTGGGCCCAAGCTTTGGGCCTTTTGGCCCAAGAAAAAAATTGGATTTTCGGGTAAAAAGGAGAGTAGGCAGTTCGACCCACTTGCTCAGACTAAGGCCAATTCTTCTGATGGGCTTTTGGAGAGTCTAGTTTCTCATGTTCCTCTACCTCTGGCTGGATGTGCAGATTCGTCAACTGAGCTCTGACGACCCTCTGCTACTTCGGCGAGGGACGTTCAAATGTATGAGGCCCATTTCAATCTCCCTTTGCTTCGACAGGTGTAATTCCTTTGGTGCCCTCTACAGATGATGATGAGGTACTGCTCTCTTCCATCATGAAGACGAAGAGTAAGGCTTCGATGTCGGTGTTTGGTACGGAGAATGGTTCGCGTAAAATTTCCTTGAATCAACTGAAAGATTACAACGGACTAATGCTCCGACTACAAGGGAGGGAAGATGTTGAGTCTTGGATCTTCCCTTTGTTTAGTGCTGGGTTCTTCAGGTGGCGGTGGAAAGTGAGTCTTGTTTTTCGTTAACCGGGTGAACGTCGAAAACTTCTGGGGACCTTCTCTTCGGATGGTGGACGGAGTAACACAGCTCTGTCGACCAAAATCTCAAAGAGATTGTAGGCAAAGACTAACTTGTACGCAGCGAGTTAGCTGAGGAGTTAGACTCTCTTTCTCTCTTTTTTCTCTTTTTTAATCCCGACCCCTTCTCCATAGCAACATGGCTATTTATAGAGGTTCCAGGAGCGAACGTGCCTCCTAAAAACACTCCATAATGGGGGTTAACTTTTCCCGTTGTGGGCCGTGATTGACCCTATAACCGGGACGGTTACAACTGAGACGCGGGTGTCAACCCACGCGCCTTGGTGCTGCTGAGACGCGAGTTTCGACCCTCGCGCCTTGGTGCTGCTGCTGAGACGCGGGTTTCGACCCTCGCGCCTTGGTGCTGCTGAGACGCTGGTTTCAACCCTCGCGCCTTGGTGCGGCTGTGTTGGCTGAGATTAGCCCTGCGTTTGGAGTTTGAGACTCTGCCTTTGATGACTTGTCTTTAATGATTTTTAGACAGTCTACAGAACCCCCTCCAAAGTTTTCGATATTCCGCGGTTGGCTGGGACGGATTTCGAAATACTTTAGACTTTAGCTGAATTCGCCCTTCTCGTGGTTGGACTGACAATGCTTTGAGCTTGATCTTGTCTGGACTATGGTCTTCGTGAGTGTACTGTGGAACTCTTTGAAGCCGCCAAAACTGATCGCGTGGAGTGTCTAGATACACAGTCTAAACCTCCCCGATGCTTTAAGTTTGTCATTGGTGTACTTTAAACCAGAGGTGGGCAGTCATCTGCTTATGCCAGTGTGCTTTTAAACTGAATTGCAGAAGCAAGGACTACACACCAATTCTATGGACGCAGGGGTGATACTGCTTTAGGGATGACAACGCGACTGTTACCCCATGAGGCAGACGCGACTTTGGCCGAGTTGAAAGGGTGCGTCCATCAAAGGGACGCATCTTTAGAGATGAAGACGCGACTCTTGGATGCGAATCCGTGTCATGAGTATGCTGCCACGTGTCCCGTAGAATTGAGGGGACATCTACTTTTTGGCGTGCGAACTTCACGCTGCATTTAAAGCGCTGTCCACGCGTCAGGTGGTAATTGGGCATCGAGCCAAGCGCCGCGTATCTTTGCGAATCACTGTGCCTATAAAGGGCAACAGTCTTTCAAGAGTCATCATTAGACTCTCCTTCGTCTTCGTGTGCATTTGTTAGGGTTTTGAGAAAGGAACTTCCTTTGTTCTCTTTACTTCATCTAACACCGAATCTTTGATTCGCAATGGTACTAAAAGCCAAGCAAACTGCTTCATCTTCATGGGCGGTCGTCGCTGAGACTCAAAGGGGCGGTTCCTCCATGCAGGAAGCCCCTATTTCAGGTATAAAGCCATCGGACTTGATTTCCATTGTAGATGAATTCAATTTCTTAGCGGTAGTCTTTGGCTGTGATCCTTGACTGGCTGTGAATAATGAACTTAGGTAGAACTAAGTTCTTGGGAGGAACGCGGCTCTGATTTATAGGGAGACGCGGTCCTGAGAAACGCGACTCTGACCTGTCCATTGAGACGCGATTCCAGTTGGCGCGAAGGACGCAGCTTTGGGTGCGGCTCCCTAGCCGCAGCCCTTAACTCTGCCCAAGTACAGAATTCAGGATGCCGTAAAGACGCGATCTTATACTCCTCAAAACTGACGCATAGATATGAGGACGCGACACTGGGTCCTTGACCTGGTGCAAACTCAAATTATATTGAGTTTATGATAGGAACACCATTATCATTTCGCCATGTAGACGCAGCTTCAAGATACTTGTGAATGCCATGGGCCTTCTCCGTTGAGGACACAAGTCTCAGGATGCAGCTTTCCACTTTTATGTGATTTCCAAGCGCGACCCCAGAAGGGGTCCCTTTTGCTGTGAAGGGATGCAGCTTTGAATCACTCTGAGAGACGCGGCTGCAGTTCTCTTGGCTGAAATGAAAAGGGACGCCATTTTCGGATTCGCAAAGGGGACGCTAGTTCCTGGACGCGGCTCTCGGGCCTGCGTTTGGTGCAACTTCCCAGGCGTTACATGCAGCTTGTCATAAAGATTTCGTTGGATCTTTAAATGTCCAGTCGATGTTGACGATTGGGGACTCGTATCATCCGACGTTTCCCGACGCGGCAGTCCACGCGTCAGCCCTTCATTGGGTTTAGGCATTAATGCCTTTAAATGCCAGACCGGCACTGGCGGTTGGAGACTCGCGTCTTCGATGCTTCCCGAAGCGATAGTCCACGCGTCAGCCCGTTATTGGGCTTTGACATGCATGCGGGAATTAAAGCCGACGGTTCTGATTAGTGAGCCATTGATTACGGGCTTTATGGGTTGCCTATAAATAGGGCTTAGCTTTTCCTTTTAGCAGTTCATTACTTAAACTGCTTTCCTTTGAGAGTGAATGCCCTGAGCGATTCTGCCTTTTCTCTTCAAGGACTTTTATTTGGGATTTGCCTCCATGGACGATGATGACCCAGAGCTATCATGCTTCTGCTTAACCTCTCCAGAAGATTATCACTGTCAAGTGATTTCAAGATCGAGAAGCGTCTCCTTGAGCACCTTTTACGTCCGCGCCTTGATGCAGAAAGTTCAACATTTAATGGGGGTTGCTGCGGGTATGACTTCCTGGTCTGCCATGAAATTTTCAGCCCTCACCTGGACTGCGAGCTTTACATACAGAGCTCGCGTCTAAGGCTATCGACTTAGAAGAATTTCAACCTAGGTCGAAAGTTTCAGGCCTGAATTTTGCAACCCCTGTTCGTCGAACAGGGAGACGGCAATTTTCGCGTCTGATTCTTTTCGCGCCTCATACTTTAGACGCGGATGCAAAACCAGACTGCATTTGAATTCTGTGTGTATCACAGCTTTGATTATGTCTGTTTCTGCCGCCGCAGAAGTTTGGTTCACTGTGCGGGACATTCCTGCGTCTGAAGCTTTCCGCAATAGCTACGTCTGGCACTCAGTCTTTCTTATTGAAATGTACTAAGTTTCAGATCTCCTAACTTTTGCTTTTTGCAGATAGGCTTAATCATCCCTTTTCATATTCGCTGGGCCCTTGGGAGAATATATCGGCCAGTGAACTTGGTCGATGGTCGACCACAGGAGAAGAAGTCATGGCTCCCGTCTTCGGGAGACGGGGATCGGACCCTCGCCAAGATCTCTTTGGATTCAATGCACCAGTCATGCTTCTTGGCATGGCATGGTCAGAGTGAGTATGGCGGGGGATATAGTGGTGGGTATGTTCTTGGATTCTCCCTTCACCTACCCCAGAAGTGACATCGATGAAAACTCCATGCTCATTGGATGACTTTCTGGTGGTGGAGATGTTCATCAACGAAGGATCATACCCTGCTGCTTCGGATGGTCAGGTGGAATCAGAAGATTCTGCTGCCTTTCGACCTCAAGAAACACCATTGTTCTCGGTCAACCAGAGGCTTCTTCGATGTTTACATCATGCATCGTGGTGCAACCAGCTCCCGATTGTCGCCGCAGCGTTCAATTTCTACTTTGGCGCCTTTCCAAACATCTTGTACTTGGAGTTGTGAGCAGCTTCGAGGAGTGAGTGCAACCTTTGAGAGAGAAAGGGACTTCTTTGTACTCCTTTATTGTAACACTCAATCTTATTGTATAAGAGAGCGTTTTGTATCACTTTCATATGTTGGATATAAATAAAAGCGACACATTTCTTTTTGTCTTCTTCTGTTGTCTTGAACTTCCTTTTTGTATTGAAAGTCAGACGAATAGAAGTAAAGAACCTTTGACCTGTCAAAATTATGATGATAATCTTAACGAGTCAAATTTTATAGAGAGAGATCCTATTTTAGGAACTCAGCAATGTTGTCAGAGGTGTGATATTAACTTGACAAGGGATAGGATAATTTTTGTGGACCTGCCACTCTATAAAAGAAAGCGATAGGTGGAACTTGCACCCCAGGGAAGATGAACCTTTATCAGAGGTTTAGGCTTAACTTGATTAAGATAGCTGGGGAGTTGATGAAAACACTGTTAACGGTGTAATGTTAACCTAACACTGTTTTTAGGTAGACTTGTTGTTCCGTTGAGGAGAATAACAAGTGCGACTAGATTCACGGGGGATCTAGGAAAATCTTTACCGTTAGAGGTGTGATATTAACTTAACGGGTTGAATGTAGTCTTGTCAGAAGTGTAGTATTAACTTGACAAGGATGTGAGTCAGAGGTGTGATATTAACTTAATTCAGAAGCATTTCAGCTTACATTTGGGAAAACTGAAAGTGTCACTGTCATAGGTGCGATGTTTAACTTGGCAGTGAGGGTAATGCTAGAGGTGTAATTTTGAACTTGGCATTGGTCATCTCGACTTTAACAAGGAAGTCCGAGGGAAAGTCATGGCCTTAAGTGTAATGTTGAACTTAGCAATGACTTGGAAGCTAGAGGTGTAGTATTAAACTTAGCATCGTTCATTTCAGCTTCGATCTGGAAGTCTGAGGGAATATGACTGTCAGAGATTTAATATTGAACTTGGCAGTAACTTGATTACTGTTAGAGGTGTAATGTTAACTTAATAGTATTAGACTTGCGATATGAGCAATTTGCGGGCCTGCCATTCTATTGATGAGAATTGACAAGTGAAGTTTGGAGTGCCAGAGGTATAGTATTAACTTGGCAAATTTGAAAGTTTGCTACTCCATGTAGAGTTGACAAGTAAAATTTATACTCAATAGGGAGTATTGAAAATTTTCATTACCAGAGGTATAGTGTTAACTTAGCAATGATTGTATTTTATAGACCTACCATTCTGTGTATGAGAATTGGTAAGAGGTTTTGGAGGAGAGGGTGGAATTACATCCACTTAGGATTTTTAGCAAATCCTCAGCTATCAACGGATTTGAGGTGCCTTTACCAACTACCGTTTGAGTTGGGCTAGCCATGCTATTCCCCTCAGCATGATGAGTTGTCGAAGACTTATGTTGGGCTTAGAAGCTAATATTTTCCTCTATCCTTAGCCGTCGGAGGCGTCGGATGTTAATGAAGGTGGGAACATTAGAACCCAGGGTTTTTAGCAAACCCTCAGCTGTCAACGGATTTGAGGTGCCTTTACCAACTATCGTTTGAGTTGGGCTAGCCATGCTATTCCCCTCAGCATGATGAGTTGTTGAAGACTTATGTTGGGCTTAAAAGCCAACATTTCCTCTGTCCTTAGCCGTCGGAGGCGTCGGATGTTAATGAGGATGGGAACATTAGAACCCAGGGTTTTTAGCAAACCCTCAGCTATCAACGGATTTGAGGTGTCTTTACCAACTACCGTTTGAGTTGGGCTAGCCATGCTATTCCCCTCAGCATGATGAGTTGTCGAAGACTTATGTTGGGCTTAGAAGCCAACATTTTCCTCTATCCTTAGCCGTCGGAGGCGTCGGATGTTAATGAAGAAGCTCTTCTTGTTTTGATCAGAGGTGTACTTTTAACTTGATCAGAGGAGGAGTACTATTAAGGATAGTACTTCTTCAAGAATCTGCCATTGATCGGCATCATGAGTGTATCGCCATTTGAGGTTATGAGGCGATATGATCCATTTGAGTAGACTGACTCTACTACAAATGGTCCTTCCCATTTGGGCTGAAATTTTCCTTTTGTCTTATGTGTCATCACCATAGGTCTTCTGACGGCTAAGACAAGATCGCCTTTCTTAAAAGTTCGCACTTTGACTTTCTTGTTGAAGGCTCTGGTAATCCGGGCTTGGTATAGCTCGATTTGTTGTTGGGCCTGCAGACGTTTGTCATCTAAGGCTTCCAATTCTTGGAGTCACTATCGATGCTTCTCCTCATTTGTCATCTCTGCTGTCAGGGCGACGCGTAGAGATGGAATTTGGATTTCCAGAGGAAGCACGGCTTCACACCCGTATACCAAAGAGAATGGCGTAGCTTTAGTTGGGGTTCGAACAGTTGTGCGATAAGCCCATAAGCATTCACCTAGCTTGTTGTCCCAGTCACGTTAACTTTTCGAGACGAATTTCTTGAGAAGCTTGCCAATGGTCTTGTTGAAAGCTTCTGCGAGACCATTAGCGGCGGGGTAGTATGCCGTTGAGGACACACTCTGGATTCTGAACTTAGCGCAGAACCTTTGAAAAGCCTGACTGGTGAACTGGGGTCCATTGTCGTGGACGATTCGCCGAGGTACATTAAAACGGTAAATGACATGATGTTTGACGAATTTGATCACGTCTGATGACTTTACCTTCTTCAAGGGAACGGCCTCAGCCCATTTGGAGAAGTAATCGGTTATGGCCAAAATAAACCGATGTCCTTTTGATGATGGAGGGCTGATAGGGCCAACTACATCCATCCCCCACATTTCAAATGGCCAGATAGAGGTCGTAGGGTGAAGATACCCCGGTGCTTGATGGATGAAATTGCCATGCACTTGGCAGGCATGACATTTCTTGGCATAAGTGATGGCGTCGGCAATCATCTTGGGCCAATAGTATCCCAACCTTTGGAGTCGGTATGCAAGTTTTGGGCCAGGTTGATGGGCTCCACACATGCCGTCATGGGCTTCTTTCAATACCTCCTGTGCCTCCTTTTGTGAAAGGCAGCGAAGTAAGATCCCGTCATGCGATCGACGATACAGTGTTCGCGTAATCGCATTATAGTAGAATTTGGGGGCTTTCCTTCAAATGGCAGCCGCTTCTTTGGTGCCCTCAGGCAGGATGCCATACAAGACATAATCAATATAAGGGAATCGCCAGTCTCTATGCTCTGGACCGGCTGACGACTCGAGAACTTCTTTGCCTTGACAATCTCCTGTTGGCTTCTGGTAGTGATTGGTCACTAATGTTGCATATTTAATGTCACATTTCCATACTCATTTTAGAATAAAAGCCTGCATTGTCCTAATTATTTGTTTAATTTATTTGCAGGCCCAATCCTTAAGGAGATGAAGAGAAATGAGCCCAAAAGCCCACCAGAATTCTGAATTAAATCAGAATAAATTCGCATACACAAAATCAGGGCAAAATCAACCGGTTGAGAAGAATCCTCTCAGAATCGATCGGTTAAAGCCAAGAATCCAAGGTCATTTCGTCAGAATTCGGAGCTCAAACGACAAAACCAACAAAGGATAAAACTAGAAGAAACCCCGGAGAGACCCACCAACAGGGTGTGGCCAGACCCACCAACAGGGTGTGGCCATCTGGCCATACCCTGGCCGCGGAAACGCGGCTTGGGCTGCGTTTCCGCGGCAATCTTGGGGAGTTAGGGAAAGCGTTTGCTCCCCCGACCTCTCTGGGATCGTGGTTGTTGGGTTTATGCCTATAAAAGGCCATTATCTGCGCTGAAAAATGGACGCCAATGCAGATTATGATTTAGCCTAGTTTTAATTCTTTATAGTTTAGGTTCTTCTTTTCTTTTATGTAATTTGTATGTAACTTAGGGTAGAAGAAGATTCATGTAAGTAAGAGATAGGGGCTGATGTTGAGAGTGACACCGACGATGTACCTTACTCCTTTCTTTCATTGTCTCTGCAATTAATAAAGGTAAAAGTTCTTTTTATGTTTGTATTTTCCTTTGTTTCGTCTTCCTCTTCTACTTTACCTTGGTTGTTGTTGTTGAGTGTACAAGTGAATTCCAAAGCAAGTATAACTAAGCTAAGTGAGAGCCAGCGATAGTTCATGAAGACGTTCTCCTCTTCCAAGATCCGTATCACTTCGTTCTCGCTAGGCGTGACGATATAATGTGCACGGGGACTGAGCTCGAGCTTATGATCTATGCGTTGAACGCCTCCGAAGCAAAGGTAGAACATGCAACGGTTTCCAGGTAAGTCATCACTCAACCTCGGTAAGTATCTCTTTACTTTTCTTTACTTCTTTTCTTTCTTTCTTAGTTTAGATCACCAACCACTTCTTCCAAATCGTTTTCATTCTTCTTTCCACTTCATTTTACATAGTCGCTTTTCATCGTTTTTTGATTTTTCACCTTCTTCATCTCTCGCTTTCTTTTAACTTTAACTATAACTTTCTTTTCCATTTTTATAACTTTAAAAACAGAGAAGAACTTTCGCTTATTTTCTTAACGATTTCAATAAAGAACCGTAAAGCTTCCATCGCAAACCCTCCTTGTGGATCACGACCCGCATAGCCACTTGCTATAGCGGAAGAATTGAGCACTTGCACATATTTGTTTTAAGTTCTGTAATCTCGTATTTTTTGTGTAGGTTCCGCCTCAATCAAATTTTGGCGCCGTTGCCGGGGAGGGTAAAACGGTTTTTATTGAAATCTGAATTTTTATTGCAAATTTTTTAGACCTAAACGAATTTTCTTCTCTGTTGCAGGTTACAGGGCAAGAAAAACAGGAAAATAAGTTTGCAGTGACATACAAGTGGTATTGGGCCTCTGCTCTAGAAAGCAGAGACCCATTGCCCTCTGAATTGTCGCGTTTTCACGGCAAAAGCCGCAGATCCGCGACAAGGAAGAGTTGACTACTAACAGCTTTTTGCAGGGCTGCTTAGTTTAAAAAAATTCTAGTTTTCTGCAACTTTAATTTTTCTTATATGCCATAACATAAGCCTGCTAATAATCTACAGTAAAATATTTGTTGAAAAGATAAAAAATTGATTAGACATTTGCATTTTAGGCACGTGTCTTTTTAATTCCTTTATTTTTTACTGTTGAAGAGTGCTGGAGCAAGGTACGTATGCATTGCATTTAGCATAGAACTCACTTTGTGGTTGTTTATATCGCTTTGAGTGAATCTTACATATCTTGTACACTTGCACAAAATTATTTTAAGGGCACTAACCCATAACAAGATAATGTGGGGATTTAATCACCCTTCCTTAGCCCAAAAATCAGATTCCAAGCACTCACTAACCCAAGCCTAACTAAAATTGAGTAGACGTTGGCCCTAGGGACATCTCGGACTCAATTAGGAGATTATCCTAAGGGGGAAAAATGTTGGAATCTAACTCCTGCAAAATCAGTGTCTAGGAAAGGGATTGAGGGCCGAAAGCCCGAAGGTTGGTAGTTATTTAATTAAGAAACGTCTTTGACGGAAAACCTCCCACCAACCTTGCCCTGACCTGGCTGATTAGCTTGTGGTTAAAGTCTACATTAGACCTCCCGTGGACAGTCTAACCAGTTAGGAGTCGTCTAGGTCCTAAGTCTACCCTAACTTAGGCTAGAATTTTTTCTTTTTTGTTTGTTTATTTATTTGTTTTTCTTTGTTTGTATTCTATTGTGTGATATGGACTACAATAATAATTTTTTCAACTACAATAATAATCCATATTACACACCGACTTCATTTTCGGATATTACCAACTCGGCATATCATAACTTTGATCAACCTAGTGTGCCGGATTGGTCTTATCCGAATCAATATGACCCATACCCCCGATCTAATAACTATAATTTCCATAATGATTTCAACTCTTTACCGAGTCAGAGGGGATTCACCTCCCCCGAGCATAATTTCCAACCACCTTGCCCTCCTTCTCCACCCAGTCCACATTATGTTCAAGATTCATACTCAGTTCCACCCGTCCAAAATAGGAAACCATCAATTATGGAAATGAGTATGCGTGAGTCCAAACACAAATCCCAAAATCTGATGGACTCACAATTTCACTACCACTTCCAAGACAATTCTTCATCTTTTCATCAAAACAATGAACCTATCAACTATGAAAAGATGCTTGAAGCCATGACTCAGGCTCAAAAAACTCGTAATCGTGACATAGATATGATGGTTGAATCTCTACGTTCCCACCGTCCTGATGTTACTAACTATTCTGTTAGAGCCGAAGAGTCATGTAGTTTTGGAAATCAAGATTCCGTTTCAGAACAACCATGTGAACTTACCCAAACTCCAAATGATATTGATAGTTTGGCTAGTTTTCCTTTTCCTGAAATAGAACTTGAAAATGATTATGATCCTGAACCCCAACTTAGTGATTCAATTCTATTTCCTGATTCGATTATGACTCCGGTATCTTCACCTGACTTCAATTTTTTCCCGGAGTTAACATTGGATCCTGTACCAATTCATAAAGAAATTAAATCACCCATCTTTGAGGATCATGTTGAACTTGACCAACTTTACAATCTTGAAAATCCCATGGATAAATTGGCAAGTTCTCCATTTTTTGATATTGAACTCAATGAGATATGTGACCAAGATTCTCACATATGTGATCCAGTTCAACTTTCTGAATCAATATTGACTCCTGTTTTATTACCAAACTTAAATAATATTCTAGAGTCAGTTTTGATTCCCCCACCTATCTTTCCTGAACTGGAATCACCCATATTAGGTCACATTCCATTGTTGGAAAATACATGTGGACTAGAGTTTCAATTTCTTGACTTGGACCCACTTCCTGAACCTATTCTGACTCCTGAACCTTTACTTGACTAAGTCAACTTCCTGAGTCGGTATTAGTTCCTGTCCTTTCTGAGTCCAAGTCAACCGTTCTATCATTTCATACTCCATTCTGGGATGAGGTGGTTGACAAATTTGACTCCGAAATTTATTATGAAATCTGGAAATTAGATGGGGTCAAATACTTAATAAAGATCCTTTATGGATACATCTTTTTAATGGGTTATATTAAAGATAGTGTTGGTGGGTTCCTCCGAGACCCAAGAAAAGTTGATTGGGCCACGTTTCGTAGACCAATCAGACCACCACCGGAACCACCACCTTAAGGTAACCTCTTCCTTCCCTTTCTTCTTTTTCATGCATCTATGCATTAATTCATACATTGAGGACAATGCATGAGATAGGTGTGGGGGAGGGTCTAATATAACTTTTCTTTTTCTTTAAAATAAAAAAAAATTAACATTTTTCTTTACTTTTAAAAACTTTTTGGAAAATAGAAACAATATTTTGACTTATTTTTGTAAGAAATTAAGTTAATTTTAAGGAATAGGAAAATCCAAATTAGGATTTCTTATACTTGGTCAAAATAAGATTATTTGTTTGATTTATAGATTTAGGAAGATAATTTGTCAAAGTAATTTAGTCTTGATCTTTACCTTGATGAAATATGCACACTTCATACACTTACACACTTAGGGTTCAAAAATAAAGATTCTTATGCCTTATAAAAAATATATATATAAACAAATCTAATTATTGATTAGCTAGGTGCTATGGCCTAAGAAAGCCTTAGTATTTATGCAAAAGATAATTAGATGAGTTTGAAAAAAAAAACAAGTCTAATTATTGACTATCTAGGTGCTTTGACCTAAGCAAGTCTTAGTATTTATGCGAAAGATGATTAGATAAGTTTGAAAAGAAAAATCCTCTGATTAAGCTGGGTATTTGTGCCTAATAAAGCATAAGTATTCACGCCTAAAAGTGATTCATATAATAAAATCCTTAGTTTTGTGGCCTTGTTTGCTCGAGTCCTTAAGTCCTAGGGGTGTCTTCTCACCTGGTGCCTAAGACCGTCTGGTTTGGGAGTCATCGATTAAAGGCTCGTTACATGGGCAGATTAGAAAGCCTAAACTAAGGAATAATACCACCAAAAATATATATATATAAATAAATAAGGCATAAGAGTTAGAGTTAATGAACCCTTAGTCAAAACTTTCACAGTCACAAGTGCATATGACTTAGGGTAAAGTAATAGACTAGATGAGAAGTACAATTTGACTCCTTACTTTAATTGATAACAATTTTTGAATAGAGACCAAGTTTAGGAATGAAAAATTCGGTTTTCCTATAACTTATAGATTGCTTAGATCTTACAATCATATTTCAAATATTTTTCTCTTTCAAAATGCTTTTCGAAAATACTAACTCTTTATTTCCCTTTCTTTATGAATTTTGTGGATGCAATCCGCTGAAAACCCTCATGAGACAAAACTCGTCCTCTAGGGGGAACCTAGAGGTTTAACGGCTTGTTGCACATGCTCAGTGCAATCGCGCGACCTGCGAAAGTGGTCTAATAATCTCTAGTATAGTTTAGTTGTTTTGCTCGAGGACGAGCAAAAGATAGGTATGGGGGTGTGATTGGTCACTAATGTTGCATATTTAATGTCACATTTCCATACTCATTTTAGAATAAAAGCCTGCATTGTCCTAATTATTTGTTTAATTTATTTGCAGGCCCAATCCTTAAGGAGATGAAGAGAAATGAGCCCAAAAGCCCACCAGAATTCTGAATTAAATCAGAATAAATTCGCACACACAAAATCAGGACAAAATCAAGAGGTTGAAACCGGTTGAGAAGAATTCTCTCAGAATCGATCGGTTAAAGCCAAGAATCCAAGGTCATTTCGTCAGAATCCGGAGCTCAAACGACAAAACCAACAACGGATAAAGCCAGAAGAAACCCCCGGAGAGACCCACCAACAGGGTGTGGCCATCTGGCCACACCCTGGCCGCGGAAACGCGGCTTGGACCGCGTTTTCGCGGCAATCTTGGGGAGTTAGGGGGAGTGTTTGCTCCCCCGACCTCCCCGGGATCGTGGTTGTTGGGTTTATGCCTATAAAAGGCCATTATCTGCGCTGAAAAATGAACGCCAATGCAGATTAGGATTTAGTCTAGTTTTAATTCTTTATAGTTTAGGTTCTTCTTTTCTTTTTATGTAATTTGTATGTAACTTAGGGTAGAAGAAGATTCATGTAAGTAAGAGAGAAGGGTTGATGTTGAGAGTGACACCGACGATGTACCTTACTCCTTTCTTTCATTGTCTCTGCAATTAATAAAGGTAAAAGTTCTTTTTATGTTTGTATTTTTCTTTGTTTCGTCTTCCTCTTCTACTTTACCTTGGTTGTTGTTGTTGAGTGTACAAGTGAATTCCAAAGCAAGTATAACTAAGGTAAGTGAGAGCCAGCGATAGTTCATGAAGACGTTCTCCTCTTCCAAGAACCGCATCACTTCGTTCTCGCTAGGCGTGATGATATAATGTGCACGGGGACTGAGCTCGAGCTTATGATCTATGCGTTGAACGCCTCCGAAGCAAAGGTAGAACATGCAACGGTTTCCAGGTAAGTCATCACTCAACCTCGGTAAGTATCTCTTTACTTTTCTTTACTTCTTTTCTTTTCTTTCTTAGTTTAGATCACCAACCACTTCTTCCAAATCGTTTTCATTCTTCTTTCCACTTCATTTTACATAGTCGCTTTTCATCGTTTTCTGATTTTCCACCTTCTTCATCTCTCGCTTTCTTTTTAACTTTAACTATAACTTTCTTTTCCATTTTTATAACTTTAAAAACAGAGAAGAACTTTCGCTTATTTTCTTAACGATTTCAATAAAGAACCGTAAAGCTTCCATCGCAAACCCTCCTTGTGGATCACGACCCGCATAGCCACTTGCTATAGCGGAAGAATTGAGCACTTGCACATATTTGTTTTAAGTTCTGTAATCTCGTATTTTTTGTGCAGGTTCCGTCTCAATCAGGTAGCCCTCAAGAGCGAGTCTCGGGCAATACAAATCATGGCTGTGGACAAATATTTTCTCTACCGCTCCAGCTGGAAGAGCTAAAGAGACAGCGAGAGACGCCAGTGCATCTGCATGCGCATTTTGCTTGCGTGGCACATGGTCAATGTAAAAGTTGGTGAACTTCTCGGCCATGTAGACTGAAAAACACCTAGAGGGGGGGTGAATAGGTGTGAATGCTAATCTAATGATCTTTTAAAACTTTAATTAAATGAGTGATGCAACGATATCTCAAAACACGACTAAGAGCCGAATACCCCTTGCGAGGTTCTGAACTCCTTCCTCCCAATTCCCCTTAAATGGGTTAGAGGTGCGCAATGCAACCGTGTTGTATTGAGGTGTGATCGATCAATGCCAAGTATGATGATGTAAAAATGAAATGCACACAATGTAACACAACAAGTATAGCAAGTAAAGTAAACAAGACAAGATTGCACACGTAGAGGGTTAGTTCTCAAGCAAATAATTCAAGACAATATAAAGCAAGAGAAATTGAAAGCAAGAATAACGCAAAGGCAATCGCAAACAAGATGATTTGTTTCGAGGTTCGAGCACACTTGCTCTAGTCCCCGCCTTCACCTCCGTGAAGGGTTTCCACTATCCACCGAGGATGCCTTTACAATTGGTCTACCGAAGACCGAGCACCGAGCTCCACCGAATACAAAGGACCTCTACCGAAGAGGTTGCTCCACAAGAAGGAATTACAAGAACAAAGTGATCACAACTTGATCACTACACTTTTTCTCAATCTTTTACAAACACTCTCACTTCAATTACAACTTCACTATAGAATGAGTATAGGATTTTTGGCTCTATGAAGTGTGGTGAGAAAACTTCAGTTGTAGAGTGATATAGAGAATCAAACACAACTGAAAAACAATCTTGAAAGAGTAAGAATTGAAAGCTTCAAACAATTTTTCTTTTCTCTTTTGAAAACAACAAAACTTGAGGAATTTTCTTAGTGAGTAGAGGGAGAGACTTCTCCTCTATTTATAGGGTTGAAAATAAGTTAAAAACATTTTCTTTTCACCTAATTCAACCTGCAAAAGCACCCCAACAACTCTCCAAAAGTCTGTTAAAACAGAAAAAGAAAACAGATTTTCAGAAAATCCCAAAGAGGAAAGAGCCGTTGCTAATTTGCAGGCTTGGCGGTCGACCGGTCCGGTCGACCGCCAGGCCAGCTGGAAGTAGCCGTTGGCTCCCGGTCGACCGGTCCGGTTGACCGACCCAAAAGGAGGAAACACAGTTTCCTTCTTCCGGTCGACCGATCCGGTCGACCGAAAATTCCCGAGAGCAGAATGCTCTCCGTCGGTCGACCGGTCCGGTCGACCGACGGACATGCACAAACAGTGCATGTCCAGGCACATCGCCGGTCGACCGGGCCGGTCGACCGATGTTGCCTGACACTGAAAAACTGGGCTGTTTTGAGTTAGAAAAATTTTGATAAATATTTTAAAAATACATATAGCTAAGTATTATGCAGAAAAATGTTTTAAACAAGTTTTTCAGGATATAAAGCTTTGGTACATGTATATATATAAACTAAGGCATAAAACTTAGAAATAACCATTTTCAATAACTAATTTCAAAACATAGGAAATACATGAAACAAGTGTGTGTGCAAATCCTAGAGCCAAATTTCCTATATTCAAACTTTAACATTCTAAACTTACAAACTTCTAAAAGACTTCAAAGTTATTCTTCAAGGTGGGCTATCTTCACTTGATCTTCAATGTTGCAACTTGAGCCCAAATTGAATAGTCTTGAGTCCAAAAGCCTTGTATTTGAGTGAGAGTACTTCTAGTATGATAATAAACCTGAAACACACTTAAACAACAATTGTTATTAGTACAAATAACTAATATGTTTTGTAATCATCAAAATACACTAAACAAGGGTGATTGTAACCTTGGGCCAACAATCTCCCCCTTTTTGATGATGACAAAACATATAGGTTATTGAAACAAATAAAGGAGGAAAAGCTTGGAAAGCTCCCCTCAAACAATGCTATGTATTTATCATGAATATGAAAAGCTATGTAAGCATACATAAAGCATTTAACAAACACAATAGTTTTTGTCCAAAAACTCAAGGAAACACAACCTTTCTTTTTCTTCATGAAATGAAACTCAAATAGTAGTATTAAACTTAGAAAGTTTAAACTTAAACACTTATTTTAGTAGTATCAAACTTATTCTCCCCCTTTTTGTCATACATCAAAAAGGGTTAAAACAAAACAATTGAAAAAACCATTTTTAATTTTAAGAATCCATAATACAAACATTCAACTCACCACAAATAAATGAAAATCTAGCATAATCTAGAGGTTTAGTAAAATATCGGCAAGTTGAAAATCGGTAGAAACATAATCAATATCAATATCACCTTTCTCATAATGATCTCTAAGAAAGTGATACCTAATGTCAATGTGTTTGGTTTTACTATGTTGATTTGCATTCTTTGTCATGTGAATAGTACTAGTATTATCACAAAATATTTTAACATGATCAAAGTGTAAATCATAGTCAAGGAGAGTATGTTTCATCCAAAGAACTTGTGCACAACAAGCTCCGGCCGCAACATACTCCGCCTCGGCGGTTGATAGGGCTACCGAATTTTGCTTTTTGGAAGACCAAGATACAAGACAATTACCTAAAAATTGACATGTTCCACTTGTGCTCTTCCTATCTACCCTACAACCCGCATAGTCGGCATCCGAAAAACTCTTCATTTCAAATAATCCGGTTTTAGGATACCATAAACCCATTTCAATAGTGCCCTTAAGGTATCTAATTATGCGTTTAACCGCTATTATGTGAGATTCTTTAGGACAAGATTGAAAACGTGCACAAAGACAAACGGAAAACATAATATCCGGCCTACTAGCCGTTAAATAAAGCAAACTACCAATCATGCTTCTATAAAGTTTAATGTCTATACTTTTACCTTGTTCATCCTTGTCAAGCTTTGTAGTTGTTGCCATGGGAGTTTTGCTTACTCTTGATCCTTCAAGTCCAAACCTTTTGATTAGTTCCTTTGTGTACTTGGCTTGATTGATGAAGATCCCATCCTTCCTTTGCTTGATTTGGAGTCCAAGGAAATAGTTGAGCTCCCCCATCATAGACATTTCAAATTCATCCTTCATGCATGACTCAAAAGCTTTGCAAAGAGATTCATTAGTAGAATCAAAAATAATATCATCTACATAAATTTGCACAATAAGAATGTCATTTTCTACATGTTTTGTAAACAAAGTTGTATCAATTTTACCTTTCTTAAAACCATTTGAAATCAAAAAGGAGGAAAGTCTTTCATACCAAGCCCTAGGAGCTTGTTTTAAACCATAAAGAGCTTTATCTAATTTAAAAATAAAATCCGGATGTGTAGGATCAACAAACCCGGGGGGTTGTTCAACATACACCTCCTCTTCAATAAATCCATTTAGAAAAGCACTTTTAACATCCATTTGAAATAATTTGAAATCTTTATATGAGGCAAATGCTAATGTCATCCGTATGGCTTCAAGCCGTGCTACGGGTGCAAAGGTTTCTTCAAAATCGATCCCTTCGATTTGAGTGTAACCTTGGGCAACTAACCTAGCCTTGTTTCTAACTACATTACCCGATTCATCCAACTTGTTCTTAAAGATCCACTTAGTACCAATTGTTGGTCTATCGTGGGGCCTAGGAACAAGGTGCCAAACTTGGTTGCGCTCAAATTGATTGAGTTCCTCTTACATGGCTAGCAACCAATATGAATCGGCCTCGGCTTCGAGCACATTTTTGGGTTCTATGTGTGAAATAAATGCAAAGTGGCCACAATAATCTTGAATTTTAGAGCGAGTAGTTACCCCTTTTGATACTTCACCTATGACGAGGTCCTTGGGATGATGTGGATTGTATCTCCAATCCTTTGGTAGTGGTTGAGTAGGCTCCATCTCATGTGTTTGATTTTCATTCCCTTGTGCCTCTTCCACTTTAGCATTGCTTCCTTCATCATCCTTTGGTTTGTCTCCCATAGTAGAAGCATCCTCCAAGGTCACTTTCTCCATGCCTTCATCCAATGCATCTATCTCTACAACATTCTTAACAAACTTGTTAGATTCCTCAAACTTAACATGAATAGACTCTTCAATAGTCAAAGATGATCTAATGAAAACTCTATAAGCCTTACTAGTATTTGAGTAACCTACAAAAATAGCCTCATAAGATTTAGGATCAAATTTTCCCAAATTATCTTTTGTATTTAAAACAAAACATTTGCATCCAAAAACTTTGAAATAAGAAACATTTGGTTTTCTAGAGAAGTACATTTCAAAAGAAGTTTTTGTAGTATTTTACATAAGAAAACACGATTAGATATGTAGCATGATGTATTAACGGCCTCGGCCCACAAATAATGTGGTAGACCGTATTCACTTAGCATTGTCCTAGCCATCTCTTGTAATGTTCTATTTTTCCGCTCAACTACTCCATTTTGTTGTGGAGTTCTAGGACAAGAAAGTTCATGCTTTATTCCATGTTCATCACAAAAAGTGGTAAAGGGTTGGTTAATGAATTCACCTCCTCTATCACTTCTTATTCTCAAAATCAAAGAATCCTTTTCTTTTTCAACTCTTTTCTTAAAAGTTTGGAAATATGAAAATGCTTGGTTTTTGTGTTCAAGAAAGAAAACCCATGTAAATCTTGAAAAATCATCAACCAAAATATAAGCAAATCTATTCCCACTTAGACTTTTGGTTTGTGTTGGGCCAAATAGATCCATATGGATTAATTCCAAAGGACGTGATGTCATGATATCCTTAATTGACTTGAAAGAAGACTTAGTTTGTTTCCCAAATTGACATGCGTCACAAACTCGGTCCTTTTCAAAATTCAAGCAAGGAATACCTTTCACCATTTCCTTTGAATTTAATCTAGAAATATGATCAAAAGAAATATACCCTAATCTCCTATGCCACAACCAAGAGTCATCATCGAGGGCTTTCAAACAAGTAATATTACAAGACATGTTCAACATATCAATCATATAAACATTACTTTCACGAAAACCGGAAAATACACAAACATTAGAGATTCTATCAATAACTTTACAAGTAACATTATCAAAAACTACATAAAACCTTTATCACAAAGTTGACTAACACTCAAGAGATTATGCTTGAGGCCATCAACTAAAACTACATTTTCAATTAAAGGAGAGGTGCCAAGTTTTACATTACCAATACCGATGATTTTACCCTTGGCGTCATCTCCGAAGGTGACGGTGCCACCTTCATGATATCTTGATAGGGTTGCAAAGTTGTTGATGTCCCAAGTCATGTGCCTTGAGCAACCGCTATCAAGATACCACAAACCTCTACGTCGTTGGGCTTTGGAAAGTACCTACATCATTTAAAACAATAGTTGACTTTGGTACCCAAACTTTCTTGGGTCCTTGAAAGTTAGTGTTACGAACCCAAACATTATGATGTGATGCACTTAGTCTATCATAACAAAAATTAGCTAAGTGTCCTTTCCGCCCACAATGTGAACATGAGTACACTTTTTTATACATGAAAGCATGATGTGTAGTGTGAGCATGTTTTGGGGTTTTGCCATGTTGTTTAGGTTGTGTAGCATGAACATGAACATGAGCATTTTTCTTTGGGGCTTGCTTCTTAGGAAACATAGCCTCAATTTTCTTCTTGTTAAATTCACAATTTTTCAAAACAACACTTAATGAATCTAATCTTTCCTTAAGCATAGAAACTTCATTAGAATCATTTAGTGGGGCCTTACCTTTGCAAGAAATCTTATATTTTTCAAAATCATTTTTAGTAGTGGTCAAGTTGGAAACCAAATCATCCTTTTCTTTTGTAAGAGTAAAAACTTGATGACTTAAAGATTCATTTTCCTTTTTCATTTTTTAAATACTTTTTCTTCAAGAAATCATAATTTTGTGATAACTCAACAAAAGCTTCTCCTAGTTCATCCATGGAGAGTTCATCATCAAAAGGGTGGAAGGGGTTACCTTGCTTGTGCTTTCATTGGCCATGAAGCACATGTTGGCGGTGTCAATCTCTTCTTCGGATTCGGTCTCCGAATCCCAAGTTGCCTTCATAGCCTTCTTCTTGTAAGGCTTCTTTGAAGTGGAAGGCTTTGCTTTTTCCGGACACTCCGCCACAATGTGTCCCGGTTTTTGGCAATTGAAGCATATGATCTTTCTTTCTTCTTTGCCTCCTTGCCATCTCCTTCTACCTTGGTACTTCGCCTTGTTGTACATCCTCCGGACATTCTTAACAAGGAGTGAGAGCTCCTCATCATCTTCTTCTTCATCATCTTCATCGGAGTGTGTAGCTTGACTCTTGAAGGCGATGGTCTTCTTCTTGGTAGGAGCCATGTCCTCCCTTGCTTTCCTTTCCATCTCATGGTTTTGAGGTTCCCAATGAGACCTATGAGCTCCATCTCTTCATTGTCGTTGAGTTCCTTCAAGGTTGTAGCTTTAACTTCCCATGAAGGAGGAAGAGCCCGGATGATCTTCCTTACTTTTGATCATTGTTGATATCTTCACCTAAGGAAGAGAGTCCATTAGTAATCTTGGTAAATCTTGTAACCATATCATCTATGGTTTCATTTTCTTGCATGCAAAATGTTTCATATTGAGACCGAAGAAGGTCAATCTTAGCCTTCTTTACTTGTGAGGTCCCCTCATGTGTGACTATCAAGTGTGACCAAATCTCATATGCGGATTTGCAATGTATAACCCTAGATATGTCATCATCATTAAGGGCTTGTAGAAGTGCATAGTGAGCTTTGGCATTAGCATCGAATTCCTTAGTCTCTATTTCGGACCAAGTGGATTCGTCACCGGGGGGTACACTAAAGGACTTAGTCACGGCCTTTGCAACTCGGCTACCTAGAGATTGCAAAAACACGGTCATCTTAACTTTCCATATGGGAAAGTTAAGTCCATCAAACTTAGGAGGGGTTTTAATTCCATCGGCCATTTTTACTATATGAGTATGAATGAAATGATTAGTAAATTAGGATCTTCTCTAAGGTGGTTAAACCAAATCCTAGAGTCCAAGCTCTGATACCAATTGAAAAACACCTAGAGGGGGGTGAATAGGTGTGAATGCTAATCTAATGATCTTTTAAAACTTTAATTAAATGAGTGATGCAACGATCTCTCAAAACACGACTAAGAGCCGAATACCCCTTGCGAGGTTCTGAACTCCTTCCTCCCAATTCCCCTTAAAATGGGTTAGAGGTGCGCAATGCAACCGTGTTGTATTGAGGTGTGATCGATCAATGCCAAGTATGATGATGTAAAAATGAAATGCACACAATGTAACACAACAAGTATAGCAAGTAAAGTAAACAAGACAAGATTGCACAAGTAGAGGGTTAGTTCTCAAGCAAATAATTCAAGACAATATAAAGCAAGAGAAATTGAAAGCAAGAATAACGCAAAGGCAATCGCAAACAAGATGATTTGTTTCGAGGTTCGAGCACACTTGCTCTAGTCCCCGCCTTCACCTCCGTGAAGGGTTTCCACTATCCACCGAGGATGCCTTTACAATTGGTCTACCGAAGACCGAGCACCGAGCTCCACCGAATACAAAGGACCTCTACCGAAGAGGTTGCTCCACAAGAAGGAATTACAAGAACAAAGTGATCACAACTTGATCACTACACTTTTTCTCAATCTTTTACAAACACTCTCACTTCAATTACAACTTCACTATAGAATGAGTATAGGATTTTTGGCTCTATGAAGTGTGGTGAGAAAACTTCAGTTGTAGAGTGATATAGAGAATCAAACACAACTGAAAAACAATCTTGAAAGAGTAGGAATTGAAAGCTTCAAACAATTTTTCTTTTCTCTTTTGAAAACAACAAAACTTGAGGAATTTTCTTAGTGAGTAGAGGGAGAGACTTCTCCTCTATTTATAGGGTTGAAAATAAGTTAAAAACATTTTCTTTTCACCTAATTCAACCTGCAAAAGCACCCCAACAACTCTCCAAAAGTCTGTTAAAACAGAAAAAGAAAACAGATTTTCAGAAAATCCAAAGAGGAAAGAGCCGTTGCTAATTTGCAGGCTTGGCGGTCGACCGGTCCGGTCGACCGCCAGGCCAGCTGGAAGTAGCCGTTGGCTCCCGGTCGACCGGTCCGGTCGACCGACCCAAAAGGAGGAAACACAGTTTCCTTCTTCCGGTCGACCGATCCGGTCGACCGAAAATTCCCGAGAGCAGAATGCTCTCCGTCGGTCGACCGGTCCGGTCGACCGACGGACATGCACAAACAGTGCATGTCCAGGCACATCGCCGGTCGACCGGGCCGGTCGACCGATGTTGCCTGACACTGAAAAACTGGGCTGTTTTGAGTTAGAAAAATTTTGATAAATATTTTAAAAATACATATAGCTAAGTATTATGCAGAAAAATGTTTTAAACAAGTTTTTCAGGATATAAAGCTTTGGTACATGTATATATATAAACTAAGGCATAAAACTTAGAAATAACCATTTTCAATAACTAATTTCAAAACATAGGAAATACATGAAACAAGTGTGTGTGCAAATCCTAGAGCCAAATTTCCTATATTCAAACTTTAACATTCTAAACTTACAAACTTCTAAAAGACTTCAAAGCTATTCTTCAAGGTGGGCTATCTTCACTTGATCTTCAATGTTGCAACTTGAGCCCAAATTGAATAGTCTTGAGTCCAAAAGCCTTGTATTTGAGTGAGAGTACTTCTAGTATGATAATAAACCTGAAACACACTTAAACAATAATTGTTATTAGTACAAATAACTAATATGTTTTGTAATCATCAAAATACACTAAACAAGGGTGATTGTAACCTTGGGCCAACATAGACAGTTGCGTTGTAATAGGGTACTAGGTCTTCATGTCTGACTTCGTACTCCCCACGAACTTGGCTGACGATAAGTTTGGAGTCACCATATGCCTCGAGATTTTTAACGCCAATCTCATCGGCGAGTTGCATCCCAATCAAGAGGGCGTTGTACTCCGCTACATTGTTGGAGCAAGGTTCGGTTAACGAGACAGCTCGAGGAATCACATGTTCTGTGGGGAGACGAGTACTACTCATACTCCTGCCACTATATGTCCTTTTGGGCTTGTTCTCGATGCACCGTCAAAGAAAAGTTGCCATACTTGTCCTTCGAAGGATGTCTGAGTTTGGCAGGCTTCAGCGACCTCGTCTGGGAGATCCTCGTAAAGTTTGGCTGCTCTTGGATCTGGATGCTCAGCCAGGAAATCCGCCCCCGCTTGACCCTTCACGGCTTTTTGTGGTAAAAAGTGCATTTCATATTGGGATAGCAATATGGCCCATTTTGCCAGCCGGCCGTTCAATGATGAAGGCTTTGTCATAAGTAACCTCAAGGGGTTGACTTTTGATATGACGTTTATTGTCTGGCCTACCAAATAGTATCGCATTTTCTGAATAGCAAACACCAATGCCAAACACTCTTTCTCGATTGGGTTATACCGATGTTTGGCTCCGATCATTGTTCTACTCAGATAGTAGATTGCTTGCTCTCGTCCCTGATCATCATTCTGAGCTAGTAGAGCTCCCAAAGAATGATCCATTGCTCGGACGTAAATCAGGAAAGGTTTTCCGGATACCGGAGCTGCAAGGACTGGTGGTTGTGTGAGGTACTGTTTAATTTCCTCAAATGCTTGCTGGCAAGTGCTGTCCCAAATGAATGAAACACCTTTCTTCATTAATTTGGAAAAGGGTTGGCATCTTCCGGATAGATTTGAGATAAACCTTCGGATATACGCCAATCGTCCTTGCAATCCCCTGAGCTCCTTAAGGTTTCTCGGAGGTCGCATCTCTTGGATAGCGCGAACCTTTTCTGAGTCCAAATGAATTCCTGTGGAGGTTACGACAACCCGAGGAATTTGCCACTGGCCACCCCCAGGAAAGACTTGGTGGGGTTCATCTTCAATTGATGGGCCCGCATGATGTCGAAGACAACCTTTAGATCAGTTATATGATCACCCTTAGCGCGGCTTTTTACTGCGATGTCGTCAACATAGCATTCTACCGTTTTGCGCATATGCTGATGGAAAATGACATTCATGGCCCTTTGATATGTTGCCCATGCATTCTTCAGTCCGAAGGGCATGACGGTGTAACAATATACCCTCAGTGGTGTCCTGAAAGAGGTATGCTTTTCATTATCAGGATACATTTTGATTTGATTATATCCTGAGAATCCATCCATGAAGGACATTCGCTCGAATCCAGATGTGTTGTCAATCATGACATCTGTGATTGGCAGTGGGAATTCATCCTTGGGACAAGCCTCGTTTAGATCACGAAAATCAATGCAGATTCGGATCTTTCCGTTCTTTTTAGCAACAGGGACGATGTTGGCCACCCAATCAGGATGTTGTTCTTCCCTAATGAAGCCAGAGTCTATAAGCTTTCTGACTTCTGATTGAATTGCCTCCATTATTTTTGGACGGAACCGTCGTTGTTGTTGCTTGACAGGCTTTTGTCCGTATTAATGTTGAGGCGATGCATAGCCACTCGAGGATCAAGTCCAGGCATATCCTCGTAATTTTAGGCGAAGACATCTATATATTCTTGTACAAGAGATATTAGATGCTTTTTCTCCGAAGGTGACAGGCCGTCACTTATGAAGATGGGCTTAGGATTAACCTCATCTCCTAGATTGATCTGAACAACCTTATCTTCTGTGGGTGGCTCACGCTGTTCGAAGCGGGTATCCCAAAGATTGTTTAAGTGTTTGATCCAAGAATCTGCATCGGATTGGATCATTTCTTCATCTCCGCCTTCCAGGTGGCTTGTTGAAACCATGTTAACTGAAAGTTCTCTGAAGATGTTACCGACACTAGCATCTGATTCCCACGACGACGTGCCCGATGAGTAATCATGGCATAATGACTCTTCAGACTCAGAAGTTGATGGGGTCAGAGTTGACACATAACCCAATCCCCTGCGAGTCCGATGATAATAATCAGGGGTTTTCCCTTTCGGCACAAAAGATCGGAGTAGCGTTCTCCTTCCTTTGCCAAAGTTCAGCCCTGGTCCGCTTGTTAGATCATATCCCATGCTTTTCATTATTCTGAGTGCCTTTGACTCATAATGACCGAATTGAGGGGATTCTTGCTCGCCTTCTGATTCTTCACGGTCATCGGTTCGGATTCAATTCGTCCGAAAAGAATTGGTCTTTGGCCTTTTCGTCTTGCTGGAACCATGAATATGGATTTTTGCGGACTACCAACATCTCGACATGTTTCGAAGGACGATTTCACCGGTACATGCAATGATGTCAAAGCACCCATTGCCGACCAGAGATCGTCGTCGACTTCGGTACTAGTGTCTGACGGCACTGAATCAGAAGCAAACACAGAGAAATACGCCAGATCTAAGTCTTCATTAATATACCATCCGCCTACATCGTCGGAAGTATTATCAACATCGGGTTTATTAATGCCCGTTACAGGTGGGTCTAGTTCCCAAATGCATTCTTCTTTTTCCGGCTCGGTGTCGGCTTCATTACCAGAGTCGGGCTCCTCTGGTTGCGGGATTTCATCTGTTTCCACGGATTCCTGATATAGGAGGGAATCTGTGAAATAATTCTCCACTCCCTTGAACGGATGCCTCTCGGCAATCAACGTTCGCACCTTTCCACTCCCGTCAATGTATTTCATGACTTGGTGGAGAGTAAAGGGAACGATAGAATTGCGATGAATCCACGGTCATCCCAGCAGTAAGTTGTAGGAGGTGTCAGCATCTATGACGTAGCATGTCACCTCTGACCTTAGGTCTCCAATCTGGCATTTGAGCTTAACCTTCCCCATTGGACGGGTACTATTGGCATTGAACCCATAAATAGTAGTCTGGGTGGCGCTCAAACGGTGAGTAGGAATCTCAAGATGTTGCATGACTCGGCGAGGCATAATGCTCAATGCGGACCCGGGATCTACCTGAATGCGGTTCACCTCAGATGATCCAATATACCCTGCGAAGTAAAGGGGTCGATCATGTTTCCCTTTAACTTGCATATCATCTGCCGTGAAGGTGATGCAGGGAACATTTTGGGAGGTATGGAGGCAATCTTCTACATCTTCCTCCTGTGGCCGAATCGGCACTTGGGTCATGAAAACCTCAGCATTAGCCAGGGCCTCTTGTAAAGCTTCTCTGGTTGACTTTGATAGCCTGAGGAGCTCATAAAGAGTGATTCGAGCCGGGATATTGGCCAGCTGAGTCAGGACATCGAAGCGGTAAGGTGCTGTAGATCCTTCCGCGATGTCTTTTGAGAGAGCTTTGGAAAACCGAAGCTCTTTCTATCTTTCCACGAGTGGTTTTGTGGAGGACTTGGCTGGCTCTGCAGTGGGTCTTGGAGAAGTTGCCGCCGTTTCGCCATACTTTTTCAAATATGACTGACCCGAACGGGTTTCCACCACAAGTTGGTTGGGTTCTGTGGCCAGAACAATTATTTCCTCTTCTAAATCAGTCAGCGAGGGAACATCAGTCTCCGCTTTCCGAGAAGAGGCACATACCACATTACAGGATGTAGCCTTTGCTTTGCCTTTGGACTTCCTGCTGGTTACAGTGGTCCATTGCTGGCCATCCACAAGGTCGGGATGAACCCACATGACTTCTCCCCGAGGCGTGAAAACGGGTACCAGGCCCTTCTCTTGCTGTTGGTGAGGGTCTGTGTTGACCATTCTCAATTCTCCTCTTGGGACAGAGACTACTCCAGAGGGTGTTAGAGGTTGCCTTCCAAACTGGAGGAACGACGTCATGTTAGCCGCCACCTTCTTCTGCTCTGGACGGACTTTTAATACCTCCGCGTCAATCAGAGCCTGAAGGATGTCCTTGAAGACGTAACAGCTCTTGGTGGGGTGTCCCAACATCCTGTAATACATACAGTAGTTGGGATTATCGGTTTTACCGACCTCTTCAGGGCGCCTAGCTTCAGTAAGCTTCAGTCTGTTGTTCTTGTTGAGTAATTTGAAGAGCGAGTCGACATGTTCATCCTTGAAGGAATACTGCTTGCTGGCGCGTGGTTGGCTTGAAGAGCCACTTCCCTTGACTGGTTGAGGTTTGACAGGCGATTTGGTCTCTACTGCCAAGTTATCCTTCCGTTTGGCTTGGAGGGATGTGTCTGGCGCACGCCTCGTTGACCTTTCAGGTCTAGGTTTGTTTTCTTCTGCCCTGACCCGAGCGACGATTTCTTCAGCCTGTTCACCTTGTTGGATCAACTGCTTCCAGGTGCGTCTTTCGGCAACTCCTATTTGGGCAAGGAGCGAAGTTTGGAGATTATGGCGGCATGTTTCAACCAGGGTGACCTGGGTCATACCGCTTGGACATCGGAGTGCTACGTTCCGAAATCTTTCTACGAAAGACTTAACAGACTCTCCCTTTCGCTGCTTGGTGGCTAAAAGGGTAGGCATGTTGACCTCCGAGTCATCTTCAAAGAAGCGCGTTAAGAAGAGCTTCTCCAAGTCGCCCCAATTCTTGATGGAACCCTCTGGGAGCTTCATAAACCATTCAAAGGCAAGCCCTTTTAGGGTGCCGATGAACAAGCGTGCCAGAATGGCATCATTATTTACCACATTCCCTGTTTGGGATTTAAAGTAGTAGATATGTTGGTTCGGTGAACCTTTCCCATCAAATGCTTGGAGGGTTGGAGCCTTGAACTTGGGCGGGTATGGGACCAGGTCCCACTCGGCCGGATATGGCCGGACCACTCCTGCTTCTTGGAGGTCTTTCCGGTTGGTAAGGGCCTCAAGACGTTGCTCCAACTGATTCATTCTTTTAGAATGAACCTTTTCCTGGTCTTGGTCGTCCTTTTCTTGCGATGAGGACTTAGACGAATCAGAAGTAGACCGCTCTTTCTCCTATATATGTACAGAGGACGAGCTTTCCCCCTCTTTTCGTTTGCCTTTAGACTTCTTAGAGGAGGCTTTGTTGGTTGACTTCCTCTTGTCTTCAAGCAACTGTGCGAGCATCTGCTTGAGGGAGTCGATAGATTCTTGCTGAGTACGAATCATCTCGAGTTGTTCCTTCTGGACCTGGGCTTGCTGCTCCAAGCGCCTGGCGGTCTCCTCAGGAGTGCTGGTCATGTATATAAAGGCCTCTTTCTCCATGGAAGAGTTTGAGCCTGCGACTCTGCAATAGCAGAATGCGAGTCATTCACCTCAATACCCGGGCTAGGGCATTGTAGTCAATCGAGGAGATTGCTCTGGTCCGGGTGCAAGTGTGTCGGTACACTCCTTCCGGTTCAGTGTCAGACTCATCGGAGTTGACTGCAGGTTGTTTTCCCTTGCTCCTGCTTGCCATGTTTGCAGTGAGCTCGGGATATTCAGTGTCAGAGAAGACCCTCCTCTTGTGAGAATGACTTCTTTTAGCTGATCGAGGAATCAGGGTCAGCTGTCTGACTAGAGACTGCTGGTTTGCACCTGAATCGCAACGGCATTCAGAGAGCATGGTGATAAGCCGTTCGCAGCAACATGACGAAGTGATCCGGTTAGCACTTCTCTTCTTGGTTAAATAATCCCTTAGATCCATGGGAGGAGGATCAAAGAGATTAGCCTCGCAGTGTCGAGGACGGGAGACATCATTGCTCTGTGCGGCTGGGACGCAGGGTTCAGAGATGCGGGCGCATGAACGCAGCTCTTGCGTCGCGGCTTCTGAGCGTGAGCTTGGCGTCTCTGCTGATCAGAGACGCAACTCTCACGTTGATGATAATTGCGTCTAGGTAAAGACGCTTGATGAATGCGGGGCTGCTGGGCCCATGCCTAGAGGCGCGTGCCTCTTGCATTTGACAAGGTGCGCAAGTTTCGCCTTGGCGTCTGGGGAGTGGGGCTTCAGAGGAGCCAACTTGGTGAGCCTCACATTTGGGCTGCCAAACGCGGACTTCGCGTGCCGGACGTGGTGCAGCAGAGACGCCGGTTTGAGCCTTGCGTCCTGCCTCAGTTGGACGATCAATTGTCCCAACTTGTAATTGGCGCGCACGCCTCCTCTGTCGCCATTCAGCATTCCGGTTGCGTCGTGGGGGTTGAGAGAAACCAACGACGACCTGGTGCTGAGAAAGAGGGTGGATTGGCTGGACACCAGAGAAATTGACCACGCGGGTCTCCTGAGAGACGTTGGCACGGGTGTCACGCCTGGCGTGATTGGCCACAACATCCCTCACAGCAGCTGCCTCTGAGAGAGGCTCAGAGCGGACTTCGGGGCAAGTCCCCGTAGAGACCCTGCGGTAGGCGCGGGCTTTTGGGCTCTTGGAGCCGGAAGAGAGGAACTCCTCGTACTTTGCCTGGTCGAATTCTATGACAAGTGATTCGACCGTCTTCCCCTTGTAGAGGACGTCACCTTACGCCACAACCTGTTCGTCAGTAACGAAAGTAATCCCCAGCGGAGTCGCCATCTCTTGTTTGGTACGGAGAATGGTTCGCGTAAAATTTCCTTAAATCAACTGAAAGATTACAACGGACTAATGCTCCGACTATAAGGGAGGGAAGATGTTGAGTATTGGATCTTCCCTTTGTTTAGTGCTGGGTTCTTCAGGTGGCGGTGGAAAGTGAGTCTTGTTTTTCGTTCACCGGGTGAACGTTGAGAACTTCTGGGGACCTTCTCTTCGGATGGTGGACGGAGTAACACAGCTCTGTCGACCAAAATCTCAAAGAGATTGTAGGCAAAGACTAACTTGTACGCAGCGAGTTAGCTGAGGAGTTAGACTCTCTTTCTCTCTTTTTTCTCTTTTTAATCCCGACCCCTTCTCCATAGCAACAGGGCTATTTATAGAGGTTCCAGGAGCGAACGTGCCTCCTAAAAACACTCCATAATGGGGGTTAACTTTCCCCGTTATGTGGGCCGTGATTGACCCTATAACCAGGACGGTTACAACTGAGACGCGGGTGTCAACCCACGCGCCTTGGTGCTGCTCTGCTGCTGAGATGCGGGTTTCGACCCTCGCGCCTTGGTGCTGCTGAGACGCGGGTTTCGACCCTCGCGCCTTGGTGCGGCTGTGTTGGCTGAGATTAGCCCTGCGTCTGGAGTTTGGGACTCTGCCTTTGATGACTTGTCTTTAATGATTTTTAGACAGCCTACAGTCGGGTAAACTTCAAAAGAAACCAAGCAAGCAGACTCATTGCAACACCCCAAAATTGATGACGACACTGATGAAGTTCTGCTAATCCAGGCTAGATGATATTACCCTGGAGGAGATCGAAAGGCGTTTTGGTGGCAATTCTCGACCGTAACGTCGTTCGTATCTCTGTTTTTTCTGTTTTTGGTTTTCTTTTTTCTTATGTTGCCCGTTGGGTTTCTTGTACAAAGGAAAATAAAAAGCAAAATATAATTGTTAAGAATATAGCTAAGTTATCCAAATGCCCCAGTAATACATATGCTAGATGAAAAATCACACAAGAAACTAAAATCAGAAAAGTAGTTAATGAGCTAAGAGCTCTCCCACTGGTTCGACACGATGAGGATGGCCTTGGGCACCTTGCCGACAAGAACATCAGCTTTTCAAGACTTCAAGAAATGGCGTGGGGTGATGCTATCGTCGATGGACATCATCGGCAACCCATGAGATATGAAGAAATTGTCCAATTCAAAGAAAATTCACCCAAAATTCCACCCAAGAGAATGCCCTAATTCCCAAAATTCCACCCAAACCAACACCAATTTAAACAAAAATTAACAAAATCCAACACTTGATCCTTTGATTTGTTCGCCTTTCGTCTATCACGACCCCTTCTAGATGAACTCGCCATCTCCGACCGCCAATGACAGCGGCTGCAATATTTCAATGGTAACAACGGCGACGGCAGAAGAGCTTCTTCGTCGCTCGTTGATGAGAAAGAGTGTGTGTGTGTGAGAGAGAGAGTGATGAAAGAGTGAGAGTGAGATCTAAGATGAGAGTGAGCGGCAAACGATAACGATGACCAGGTTGTCTTCTTCGTCGCTCGTCGATTAAAGAGAGTGAGAGTGAGTGAAATGATGAGAGAGTGGGAGTGAAATCTGACAGGAGAGTGAGAGAGAGAAAGAGAAAGAGAGGGTGAAAGAAAGAAGGTATTCAAATTTTGGGGTAAAACGTGTAATTTTACTTGGTTGTTGTTACAAAATAGACAACAATTAATAGATGTGGTATTTTATCTAAGCTTATAAGATTTATAAGGCCGACATGAAAATACGAAGATTTCAGGAGTGAATACAGAATTTAAAAAATTTTCTGAGTGTCGATATGAAAAAAAAACTCTATCCTTAAAAAAAATTAAAAAAAAAGCAAACAAAGGAAACAGAAAAGAACTGCCGTAGCTCTCAAGTCAGAACAATCTGTGTAAACTCACGTTCCAGAGGGTTTTATTTGCAAAACCACTTAAGCACTTGTTTTCTTGATTCCAATCCCTTTCTTTGAGTACGGTTATTGCCACCCCAAAAATAAGAAAGGACCCCCAAAAATTCACAAGTTTGTCATTATTATTTTTTGACCATTTCACTCTTTGACGAAAAACTCAAAATGCCCCCTTTCTTCCTCCTCCTTCCTCCTCCTTCCTCCTTCCTTCACCTCCTTTCCCCTCCTCCTCCGGCGACCCCGCTCCCCTTCCGCCTCCCCTCCTCTTCGGCAACCCCTCCTCCTCCTCCCCCTCCTCTTTCCTGGCGTCCCCCCCTTCCCTCCCCCCCCCCCCTTCTCCCCCCCACCCCGCCCGCCCAACTCCCCCCGCCCCCTTTGTTTGGCCGAAGGGGAGGAGGAAGGGAGGGGAGGTGGGGGTGGGGGGTGGGGGGGGGGGGCAGGGAGGGGAAGAGGGGGAGCTGGGGAGGAGAGGGGGTGGCCGGCTCGGGGGGAGGAGGAGGAAGGGGAGGCGTCACGGAGGAGGGGGAGGGGGTCACCGGAGGAGGGGAGGGGGGATTCGCCGGTGAGAGAGAGGAGAAAAAGGAGAAAAAGAAAAGGCCACTTGAGCCATTTTAAAAAAAATTTAGGAGTTCTTCTATCAATTTTGGGGGAACCTGAATCCATGTGGGGCTTCATCTTTGGGCTGGCAATAACCGTTCCCTCTTCTCCCTTAAAACCCTGAACCCAAACACCCATCTCTCAGCCCCAAAAAGACCTAACCCTTGATCGATCCATGGCGTTCTCTGCTCGCATGCGTGACCTCATGAAGAAGTACGGAATGGTCGCCCTTGGTGTCCACTTCTCCGTCTCCTTCGTCTCCATCGGCGGCCTCTACGTCGCCATCAACAACAACGTCGACGTCGAGTCCCTCTCCACAAGATCGGCCTCTCCTCCGGCGTCAAAGAACCGGCAGAAACTAACCCTGACCCTAGTCCCGCCGACCCCACCGCCGTCGTCCTCGACTCCTACGAGTCCCCTCCGACGACTACGACTACGGACAGCAGCAAGAGGAATCGGACGGCGGAGATGGCGGCGTCCAGCGGTGGGGCTCTTGCCCTAGCGGTCCTCTGCAACAAGGCACTGTTCCCCGTTCGGGTTCCGATCACGATCGCCCTCACGCCGCCGATCGCGAGGTTCCTCGCGCGGAGGAATCTGATAAAGAGTTTTTGAATCTTTTTGTTTATGTGAGTTGCTCTCTCTCTCTCTCCCCCTCTCCTCTCTCTCTCTCCCCCTCTGTTTCTTTTTGATTGGTTTTGGAATTACTTGGATGGGGGATGGGAGAGGAATTGTAGTTTATTATGTCTATGGGAATATATTTACTGAAATCAAGTTAGAGTGTGCTTATATTTTTATGGATTTTAGGATGAATAAATGTTCAAGCGCAGATCTAAAAGATTGAAAAAATGATAGAAAAATTGTAACTTGACATGTTGTTGTTGTTTTTATTGCTTCATTATTGTTTCAGCTGTGAGGATTTGTTATGAATCTATTGCATAGACTTGTACTATTATGTATTTCTTTTGATTAAGAAGTTAGAAAGATGATGGAAAGGTCGCAGATTGGCATAATTTCTTGCTAATAGGAGCCTGCCATGGATTTTAATTTCTCTATAAAAGATAGAAAATTTCTCTACAAAAGATAGAAAAGGAGATAACTTTTTAGTTGTAGTGGATCGATGGTTCAATTAAATTAGTTAACTTCACAATATTTTAGCTCACAAAAGGCATTGAGGACGGTAGAGAAGTTTCGAGGTGACATGTTCTTTCACCTTCGCTCTCCAGGATTCACGATTCGATATGATGTTAGTAGACTTGGAAAGATCATATGGAAAGAGATGAAAAAATTGGAACTTTTGAGTTTTGACAAGGAGTTCTCCTGCTTTAGTTAGAAGTTCTTGCTATGGTTTAACTGATAAATTGGGTCATATTTTGAATAGAAGGTGTTTTGATTTGTACAAATACTTTTGAACATAACTTATTTTAAAAAACATATAATGTAGACAAAGTTGATTGTTGAGTTTAGGAATGAAAGATGGAAAGGAGCAAAAGTTGTGATGGAGTTTTCATGATTTTTACTGCATACATATGTTGGGCTTGTTTCTGTTGAATGAATCCTTTTATAATTTTAGTGAAAACAGATTGGAATACATTGGATCAGTTCTCCTGATCAACAAAATCTCAGCTCTAATGGTTTTGATAGGATACAATCATGGGATACATTTTTTCCCCCTAATACTAAAGAGCGAACTGAGCTGTTTAGATTCTTTAGAATGTAACGGAACGATACTTTTGTGGGAGTATGCAAACCTTGTGCTGTTCTTTCACTTAGGCCATTAGAAAGAAAACGTATACAAATACAACTCAGAGACATGTTGCTGTTCCCTGTTATCTTTACCAATGGGTATTGTTACTATAAAGTTTGTTGTAGAGAAGTGTAACTCTATACCGGACTTCATGGTTAACCTCCTAATTAGACTAATTAGTGGATAGTATCTTTATCAAACCCCAATCATGTCATCTTTGTATAAAGACTGGGGACCATTACAGCAAGACATTGGTTTTGAGAATGCACATCATTGTATCTAGTAATAGTTAGCCTGCTTTATGTTGGCCATTTATCAGATTGAATGAGAGCAGGATTTCTTCTGAAGTGCACTAAAGTGAGTTCTGAAGTCTGCAGCAGTTTTTGAACTATGAAGGGATATATACATCATTATTATTAAATAGTAAATAGTAGAGATAGGAATTAATGCAAAATTTTTTCTTCAGGGTGGGACTTTGATGTAATTGTCTGTCAAGGTTTTCAAAGCGAGAAGAGTTCAGATGTGACTTACAAGTAGGAAGTAGTTCAAGACTTGAGGGATGGTATTGACGATTTTGTGCATGGGTAATTTTTCATTATGGACAAGCAGAGCGAATCAAATTAGGGCAAGTTAAAAAGAGCAGGGAAGACCGAAGAAAACATGTATGGAGGTGATACGACAAGATATAGAGGCTAAAGATCTTTAATGAAAGCATATTGCTCGATTGAAATGAGTGGAGAAAGCTGATCCATGTGCCTGATCCGGCGTAGCTCTCTTTGCTAAATACCATTTGCAAACCACTGGAATGAAGACATATTGCTCGATAGGAATGAGTAGAGAAAGCTGATCCAATAATCACAAGTTAAAAAGGGGGGAAAAAAATAATAACGATAAAGGCAGGCGGAATTACGAAAGAGTAGAAGACTGGAAAGTTGGAAGTAGTGCAAAATCCAGCATATGTCTGAGCAGTAAACCTGCAACTATACATAAAGATGAGATAATGTGCTTTGTAACTACAATTACCTTCGATATATCCTATGAGATCGAGCCTTGTTCTTGGCATCAATACCAATAAATATGTTCAATAACCATTTCGGAAATTTTCAAACCTAGCTTTCAAATATGGTTTATTTGTCTCTGGTCCCTGAACCCCAAGGTTTCAGAAAATTTACTCCAACTAGGATTTTAGATACTACAAAGAGAATGAAACTGGGGTTGCCATACATAAAACCCTGGCTTCAATATAAATTGAACAAAATCCAAGTTTTGCTAACTTGGTTGTCGAACTAGGCCAGAATATCTTTAGGTCAGCTCTTTAGGGACTCAAACTACAGGGTTGAATGACTCTGACCAGAGATTGCAAGTTATTAACTCACAACCCTGTGCTAGATATTGTCATATGCAAAGAAATAGGAAACATAAAGAAATAACTGCTGTCTTCTCTACTCTTTTAACTAAATAAAAGCACTCTTCTAATATGTATGGACTGCTGGTTCTCACTATGAGTTGCTTTTCAAAGAAAACCAACCTGGAAAACTGTCAGACAAAAGTCGTCAAAATGCAGCCAAGCACCGCTGTGTTAATAAATTTCCATGATCTAATGTTGTAACAGTTTAACAAAAATGATGGGTTTCTATTACTTTCTTTACTAAAATACAAGTGTGCTTCCATTTTTGAAACAAATCCACGGCATCCAGCAGGACCTGCAAAGTCTTGAATTCAGGGGTCTTTGACCAATGTATCGACAACTTTCATCTTGAGACGCAAGGGCCGCTGCTGCAGTTAGGGTCGGAACATTGGGAAAATTCATTCCAGTGATTTGCAAATGGCATTTAGCAATTAGTTTCGCAATTGTTCCAATTTGCTTCACTAGCTCAAGGAATCAGATTTGGCGCCCATTCACTTTAACTAAATGCTCGGGCCACTAATTTCCACACCAATGGATACAACAATGAGTCAAACTCTTGGCACGTTCTCCGATTTCTGTAACTGTTCAAACTGGTGGCAGTCGACTCCCACTTCTTTGAGCGCTGCGATCAGCCTAGGCAAGATTTTAGCTAACATCAGCTTGAAACCAACAGAACATGAGTGCTCCTTGCTTTTCTCGGTCATACAAGCATCCCTTGTGAGCGAACCAATCATACAGTCACCCATATAAGCCTCACAAGCTTTAAGAATGTAATGTCCACGCTGCCTGAAATGGTCCTTTACAAAGCCTTCAAAATGCTGCATTCACAATCAAATAAAGAAATCCATGATAATCATGTTCCAAAGAAAACATCAGAATTCCTCTGGTAACATACTGGGATGTCAGGCAACAGCCAAGATCAACCACTATAACATTGACAAGATTGATTTGAGAAAAATAAGTTATTATATAGCATTTTGCTGTAGGGGAGGCTGATTATCGATAAGCCAAAGAATCATCAACCACTCTATTCAAAAAGGAAGGAAAGGTGAAGTTGAGCAGAGTTCGTTATAGTCACGTCTTTGGTCAGGTTCAGGTTCAGGTTCGTTTATGGAAAGGGGAATCATGTGACAGGGAGGTCGCCACACGTCTTGGTCACATAATGAGAAGTTTTTCTCCCTATTAAGTGTAAAGAGCAGAAGTTATCCCCATTGTTATTCATTCAGATGAGGGGAAGAAAGGTGGGATAAGATCTCCTACATATCCAGATAGCAACAGAAATAAACATGCAACAGGATATAAAGGATATAACTAGAATATGCGTCCAAGTATTCAAGGATCAGTCTCTCCTCTGAACAGAAACTAAAACCTAAAAAAGCCAACCTAAAAAAGCCAGTTACAATTATCTTATAAGATTTTAACCCCCATCTTTATATTAATCCTTTTATGTAAATTACAGCATCAATAGAACATGAGTACCATCAGAAAAACTGTAAAAACTGCAATTATATTGGGGAAGCAACAATATAAAGATAACCGTACCATCAGAAAGAAAGAAGAATATCTACGAATTGTTTATGCTCAACGAGAAGGAAAAGCATATGAAACAGGTAATCATGAATAAAGGCAAGGCCATTATAGATTGAAGAATGGAAGTTAATAGAATAGATAAAAAAATATTAACAAGACAAGAAGAGTTTCTTTTACCATGGGAGGCCTCCGGAGAAGATACATCATTGATTTCAAATTTAGCAAGTACGTGTTTTCATTATAAGGCAAAGAATTCTTCTCTCCTTCAATGGTCCCAACCTGTTTCTCATACCCAGCTTCGTTGAAATATGGCTTAGAATTCAGAACCAAACCCTGAAGTGAGACTAGGACTTGAAGGATGCTAGAGGAAGATGAGTCCCAAACTTCATTTCCTTTACCAGTCCATGTATTCAAAAGACTTAGGCACACCTTTCCATCTACATATAGATTAGGATTTACTCGCAAACCACCAGAGTGATAGTATGCTGACTGCAAAGATATAGCAAATTATTAGGAGTCAGAAACAAGCAGCATGTTAAAAGAAAGTTTGGCCTTGCATCAGTGTGTTAAGGTGACCATCTAGCTAGGAGCTAACCTATGTGCAAACTGAGAAATATGATGGTTTCAAACGCTAACTCTGAAATGAGAAGACAAATTATAACATTACCGGTGGAACTTGGGGGTACTCCGGTGGAAGGTGAAAGTCAAAGAAGAAAAGGCCATCTTGATAAGGTGTTCCAGACGCTCCAATTATCACGGCCCTTAAAAGATCCATCCGGTCCTCAAAAACTCTCACGAAAATAGCATCTGCAGTCAATAATGAAAAGTTAGAATTTCAATGCAACTGAAGTTCAGTCACAAGTGATTTATTAGTGATTTTTTCTTCAAAATACTCTGGTGTGTAACATAATCAATTACCAGGCAGGTTCTTCTCAAGGATGCTCCATTCCTGCTGCACCTTTTTGACCCACTTCTTCTCGCCAGTACACTGAAACATGTAATTGTATATTAGTGCAACTGAAGGAACCAACGTGTCACATGTGTAGAAGAACTCATAGTAACTGATATACTACAAAAGAGAGAGGAAGAAATTTCATGCAACGACTGTATACTTGGAATGTTCAGTTAAACATAGCTCTGAGTAGCTTAGCAACTGAAAGAACCAAATAGTAACTCATGATACCTGGGCACTGCTAACAAGGAAATAATGGTCCAAAGGATTCTCTGTAATATCAAAGTGCTTAAAACTGTAATAATTTTCATCTCCAGCACTGTCAACATTCATTCCAACAGGTAACGAGCAGTCTATATCAGTCCCAGCTGTCTTTTCAGCATCTTCTACCTCTCGTTCATGACTAAATTCATCAGTAGTTTCAAGTACTTTTTGTGACAGATGACCATCCGAGGCATCTGGATTTAAATGGCCAAGTTCTTCACTGGAGGCTTCCTGTTGGAAACTCTGAAGTTCTCTGGTGATTCAGTTCCGTCTGCACCTAAATGATCTGAATCTGCTTGTTTTCGACCCCGGGAAAATAATCCTGTGGCAAATCTAGTAACGAAGCCAAGAGCTGCAAGAGGCATCGAAAGTGGTCCATTTTGTCCAAGATTGCCTTCTTCTGGAGGACTTGGAACACTGTTCTCTACATCAGGATCAGGACCATTGTCGGTAAGATTTCTTAAATCAGTTTCCTGAACATCATCAACTTGAGATCAGAGATATCACCAGTACATACATTAAAGAAATTAATGAATTGATCAAACATCAGCAATCAACCTTTTCTATATTTACAAGTGTATTCATGTCATTTTCATCAACAGTTTCCCAGCTAGCACCGTCATCACTAACTTCACTTCCACCGGCAAATGAGTCTCCATCGTCATCTCGACCAACAACATAAATTGCTTGAGGGCCAACCTGAACGCAGGAGAATACATGATTTATCATATGAAGATAATATATGCACAACTAGGTACCTGGTTGGTTAAAAGGAGTGTTCAGGGGGAGGGGGAAAAAAGAGTGGAGTCCAAGGTTTTACTCCTTGAAAGGGGCACAAATTGGGTGCCTATTTTTTTATTCTTAAAATAAAAGAAACAAAGGAAAAAGAGAAAAGACAAAACATAATTTAGCATTTAGATAAGATTAAATTGAACCGCACCTTTGACACCATTCCATCAGCCCATGTAACTTCAATATCACCATCTTGGAGGCCAGTAATATTTCCTACCCATGATAGACTTGTGATATCTTCACAAACTCCATCACTTGATAGAAGCTCTCCATGATCATAGTTTGACTGCTTCTCACTTGCATCATCTTGTGATTCCATCATGTCAAGTTTCTGGTCCTCTCCTGTTGCAGTGCTTCCCAAATTGGTTGTCTTAGCAGCAAATGATACTGGTGACAGCCGCACAACAACATCTCCATAACAATAATCATAATCTGGATGCTCATCAAGTTCATATGCACTGACCACTTCCTCACAATCAAACTCCCGAGCATCTTCTGGCCTTGAAACCAGCTTCAACCATCTCACACATACAGTTCTCTCCTTTGCATTTAAACTTCTTACAATCCCAACACGCTTGGTTTCAGAAGAATCATTGCCTTCATCAGATGCCTTCTCCAACACATATTGTTCAGGAAAGAACTCGTGATCATTAGGAGTCTGAATGGGAATCAAAGATGTGGAGTCCAATCCATATTCTCTGTTTCCATCTTGCCATGCCACGTCAACCTTTGTTACCGTTTTTATAATGAAGAGAGCTCTTTCAAAAGTTTCATCTCTTCTATGAGCCTTTTTGTCTCTCTTAAACAAAACTCTACGAAGTTTTCTACGGTAGGCATGCCAGCTTTCATGAGCTGTCTCTTTTGAAACTGATGACGAACTCGAACCACCACCTGGCAAGATGCCATTTGACTCTGGCTCATTACTTTCACCTGCTTTTACTGTTTTCTGTAAATCCAACAAATCACCACACTTGGATTCTTCTGATGTAGCATTTCCATCACAACCATTACTAGTAGCTCCAGAAAGTAACTGCAGATCATGAGAATCAGACTCAGTTTCCTTCAGAGCGCCTGCTAAAACATTAGGTGGCTCTGACAACTGGTGGTGTTTGCTAACAATATCAGTAGCATGCAAATCCTGTCCAAAACTTTCTGCACAAGAGCTTATGCTGGTATCTGTATGTTCTTCACCAATTGAACCATCATCAGAATGCCTGACCTGAGAACACTCAGTGGGCTCATTAAGGTTGCTGCTGTCTGAAGTCCCATCACCATTAGATGAAGCTGGAAGGAGACACCAGTCACCCAACTGCCAATTTGCATAGGAGAAACAATCTAAGAGAGTCAAGTCCTTTGGATTCTGTTCTTCAGAGGGAACGGTAGATGAATTAGTGCCAACACCAGAGTAAGCTGAAGCGATCCAATACACAACAACAGATGCTGTCTGAACTTTAATGACAGTACCTTCTAGACGAGTAGGTTTCCATAAGCCAGAAAGCCACCTTGAGCTTTTGAAAACTGAAGAAGAGACGGCCCTGATCCGCTGACCTGGGTAATAAGGACAATTTGCATCATCAATTACTGGTTTAGAAACAGGCTGGAGTCGCAGTGGATCAGCCTTTACTACTTTACAGACTGATCCATCATCAAACAGGATAGTAACGTTATCCAGAACATCATCCACTCGTCCAAGCCATGGTCCATGGACGACATAATCACCGACAGAAAATTCCCGTATTCGTTTTAGATCTTTAGAGAAAACCTGCTTTATCACTTCTCCATTAGGAGTTAGCAAGTCAACTGTGATACTAACATCCACGACAAGACCAAGTTGTCCTGTTGGATCAGTAGCAGAAGCAACAATGTCCCCATGTAAGAAACCCCTATCTACAACAGTGATGTCACTAGTATTGTCTCTCGTCTCAGAACCGTCAGTCCATACTACTCTGACCTGACCATCTGGAAGCGAATCATTTTCATCATCACCATCAGTGTCATTGCTATCACCACGTTTACCACCATCACCAGAAGAATCATCAACATTCCCATCTCCATCATCCTCACTATCATTATCTGTGATGCTCCCATCTGAATCTGAGTCACCAGCCACTTCCATGACAACCCCAAGCAAACCTTCATACTTGCTGCAGCTAACAACATCCTGCCTGTAAACAAAAGAATCAGTAGGCATATTTTCTGGAATCACTTGAGTTGCCAATGTCTGTCCACTTCCAGAACCCTCTGCTTGAGAATCTGAGCTTTTTGCTGCAGGTTTCTTTGGATTCGACATATTATTTGCTTCCATCATATTAACATTTTTGTAAAGATTATCATAAACAGAATCATGCTTGCTTTCCATCCAAAATTCAGGCAGAACTCCTGTCAAAAGTTGTATACATAGTCATGACAAAATTGACGCATAGAAAACAAAATTTGGTCAATCAATTTGATTCAAGATCATGGACCAGGTTTAGTATAACAGAGTAATCAACTGCAAGCGAAATTGCTAAGCATATGGGTTTAGAGCTCTCGTTCAACTACATGTTCTAGAGAGGGACCATGACATTTTATTTATTTATTTATTTTGAGGGGAGGGACGATGACATTTTAGTAGTTAGTATGGATCAATCAGATTGACTCCCAAATAAAGACTTGAAAGATAAAACACCAACACTTTTGCTGATGAAGATGCAAAGCAATCTTCAAGTTAGACTCACAAAAGCATTTGATTGAAAAAGGCCTAAATCTGTACAATCGAATATCAAATTGACTCATATACTATACTATAAGTGCAAAACAGCTACCGTGGGTCCTCAGAAAGTAGGAAAACAAACAAATATAAAATATGAAGACTATAGAATTTGTTGAATAATTTCCTCAAAACAGAACTTATAAACAATAAGAACCCGACCATCTACGCAAAGAATCAGGGAATATAGAATTTATTAATTTTTTTTTTAAGTGGATGGCTCCTTAAACAACACAACAAAATGGTGTCACAAGAATCACTCTATTGAATATGGTGCAAGCCATGGATCAACACAAAATTACCGCTAATTCTAGGATATGAAGCACAGATACAGGACACGGATACCACACAACACATACACAGTGACACGACCGACTAAAATGTAGGATTCAGGGACACGGTTGCATGACCATGTTTATGTAAATAAATATGTAATATACATCCTAAGCCATGGCAATTAGGATATGTTCTACTAAAAGTAAAATGAAAACAAAATAAAATCTAAATGATTTACACCCATAGCTTATGATAAAATAACAAAATCAAAACAAAAAAAAATCTTAAATAATTAATAACTCGCTTACTTCGTGAGGCGTTTAGATTCTACTAACATAGTATTCGCTTTTGTCAAAGACCTCTTTTTTTCATATTTGTTAAGAAACATTTGCTCTTAGGTGTCGACACGTGATCTTTAGATTCTATTTAAAACCGACACGGCACCGACACACATTTTTATAGTTTTTTAAGATCCAACACGATTTTGGAGTGTTCGATACGTGTCAGGCAAGTGTCAAGGTCAACATGTGATCGATACAAACATGAGACACATGTTGAAGTGTCCATGCTTAGATTCTAGGGATTATAATCTAACTAGTATAAATAATGTACCCAACGAAGCAATGAGTGCACACCATGGGGGTTGTGGTTAGGTGCAAGCCTTATCTACATGATATGAGGATTTGGGCTTGCCCAGCACACGGGCAACGATTAAACCAAATAAGTTAGAATCTTAAATAGAGAAATGTGTGCTTTGTTAAGTGCATGTTACTTCTACCGACCACAAAGACTAAAATGTCTTCATCAATAAAATACCAACCTTGATGGAGAAGACTTATAAAGTGTACTAGGTTACTTATGTTTTAAGCTAGTCGACTTATGCTTAGATATAGTCGACTAGGCCTCGCAACAGAGAGTTGGGGTTTCGGATTTTTGTCAAAATAGTCGACTTATAAATCACTATAGTCGACTAGTGAACATTATTAGTCGACTTGTCGACTAATATCAGATTCTGTTAGTTTCTTATACGGTTCTGTTTTCAGTTTGGATTAGATTCAGCTTTTCTTCTTTCTCTGAGGTGATGCTGATTGGATTGTTGAAGTTTGGATTGGACTAGAATCATCTTAGGTGCCTATAAAAACCCCTTGGGGTGGCCTTTTGAAGGCAAGTCAAGAATTCAAGAGATTCAGATTTTCAAAATTGAGAGTTGTGAGAGAGAAATCTTCTTGTAACTCTTTTATTTTCTTCTCTGTTTTCAATAAAGTTTCTCTCCTCCTCCCCGTGAACGTAGGCACTCTTGTCGAACTACGTTAAATCTGGTGTTTTGGTTGTGTGATGATTAGTCTCAATTGCTTGCTAGTGGTGATCTTCTATGTTTTTGCTGCTGAGTCTTCAACTCGGTATTTCTTTGTTGTTGTATCAGTGTTGATCAACAATAATTTGATTGTTGGAATTTGTGCGAACAAATAGTCCACATCGGCTAGACATGGGGATGGTCTTAGGTATATAAGGATTTGGACAACTCCATCTAAAAGATTAGTCTATTGGGATGTTGCCCCCCCCCCCCCCAAGTCCTTACAAATGGTATCAGAGCCATGCCCCGAACTTAGTCGTGTGTGGGGGTATTGTTCGATCCCCTTGGGTGCAAAAAAGGCGCAGTGCACCGCTGTGAAGCTAGTTGGCTCTCGAGGATTTGGCAGCAATGCTCCTTCTCCTCGTAATACGTGCCGATCCCCAACGCAGTGAAGAGAATATCGATGGAGCATATGGTCTTCCAGGTGTGAAGATGAGCTTACAGCATCACTCTTTATTCGAGGGGGGGATTGTTGAAATTTATGAGAACAGATAGTCCCATATCGGTTAGACATGGGGATGGTCATGGGTATATAAGGATTTGGGCAACTCCACCTAGAAGGCTAGTCTTTTTGGGATGGTGCTCCAAGTCCTTAAGGTTAAATTGCCATAAAGAGCCATCAACACATAATGCCGTGATTGCAACAGAAAATCAATTGACCATCCCCACTACAGAGTATGAGGTTCCTTGATATAAGACAGTAGTTGGTGTAAGGCCAGAATCTTAAAAGGTACATATGTTATTTTAGGTTGCGAGGACATCACAATGGTGCGATGCAATGTAGGGATGAAAGCTATATTGAATATCACTTATGCTTGAAGTTTTAAGTTCAATTTTATTCACAAACCGATAAATTCTGGTGAGGCCTAGGTCATGCATCAGTTTGTGTTAACACTAAAAGAAAATAATCTAGCATGGCTAAGCTTAAATTAAGCAAATAGCAAGGAAATTGCTCATCTTAGATTGAATGCATTTATTCTCATTTATGTTTTGAATTTGACGTCAAAATGACACCATAGGTTAATGTAAAGACATGCACATGATGCGATTGTAATGGAAAATGCGATTGCAACGGAAATGCAATTACAGCACATAATGCGATTGCAACACATAATGCAATTGCAACTAAAAATCAAATGATAATCCCCACTACAGAGTAATGAGGTTCCTTAATATGAGACTCTACTTTGAAATCACCTAGAGGGGGGGTGAATAGGTGATGGCTATATGAATAATGGCAATAATGCGGAATTTAAATTTAACACACAAATAGCACAATACACAAATTCTTGCAAGTAATAGACAATATAAAAGTGCAAGTAATAAAGAGATAGAGTTTAGAGAGATTTGATCAAACGCAAACACAAGGAGTTGTTTCCGAGGTTCGAGCCACGCTCTACATCCCCGCCTACACCACCGTGTAGGATTTCCACTATCTCAACTCCCACCGAGGGAACCTCTACCGAAGAGGATTTCTTACAACTCTAGGAGTACCAAACTCCTCTCTCAAACAACCACCTCACAACCGAGGGGTAAGGCCCGTAGCCAATACAACAACCAATCCACACACCTCTACCGAAGAGGCTCACAACCAAACTCCACCTCTACCTAAGAGGGAGCAAACCAATACCACTCTGATCACCTCTACCGAAGAGGGATACAACAAATAAAGGAGGGTTTACAACAATGAGGTTTACAACAAACAACCTCAAACACTTCTCTTTCTTTTTCCACAAAAACAAAGATCCTAATAGTTTAGGATAGGTGATAGCTCAAGTGTGGAAATAAGGTGTTTTTGGAAACCAGCAACAAAGAAAAACTACTTGGGAAATCACTTGTAAATGATTGAAAATGGAAAACAAAACAATCTCCCAAAACCCTAGCTTTCTTTGATTTTCCAAAAACCCAAAAACAAAATAAGATGAAATCCTTTTGACTTAAAAACTCTTTAAAACTCTTTTAAACTCTTCAGAAAACTGAAAATTTTTAGCTCAAAAATTCTTGTTCAAAACAATGGAGAAATGGGGTATATATAGCCCCTAGGAAAAACTAGCCGTTAGGCTGATGTGGCAGTCTGACCAACTGCCGGTCGACCGGCCCGGTCGACCGCCAACGGTCAAATTTGTGACCGTTACCGTTGGGCAACATCGGTCGACCGGTCCGGTCGACCGAAATAAACCGAGAGCAAAGCTCTCAGGCCCGGTCGACCGGCCCGGTCGACCGTCCACTGTGCCTAACAGACGTGCACGTCTGTGCACGTCGGTCGACCGGATCGGTCGACCGGCCTTGGTGCGGTCGACCGTCCCGGTCGGCCGACCAGCCTGTCAGCACAAAACCAGGTCAGAAAAATTTGGAAAAATAATTTCTAAAAAATCTTTATCTCTTTTAAAAATACCATAAAAATTATTTTATCATTTTATGTTGAAACATAAACATGTGATAAAATTTCAAGACAATATATCAACATATCAATTCATTTTTGTGTCTTGCCAGTTTTATCAAAAACAAAACTTGTATTTTATCAAACTAGAATTTTCCAAAACATGAATAGGATAGTCAAAATAAGTTTGTCTAGTAAGTTTAAAGCATGTATGTATATCTAGAACATATCTAATATACATAGGTATAAGGTAAACTTGTTTTGATCTATTATTCATGAAAACCAAAAACCAAATCATGAAACGTGTGTGTTTTGTGCACTTGAGCATATCAACTAAATTAAGCTTTACAAATGGATCTAAAACTCTATCTAAGCTAGGATACCTAAGTCTTCTTGACGATCTTCATCTTCAAGTAGACTTGCTCCAAAACTCCGTGATTCTCCAAGTGCAAAGGTATGATCTTTAAGCTTTGGCACCGGAATCACCATGATAAGCTTCTAATCATCTTGTTGAAGCTAATCACCAACTAATATCCTGTTAATGATCTGAAACTTAGAAACACAAGAATATTAGTAAACATAACTACATGAGTGTTGATCATCATCAAAACTAGAGTGGAAGGCCATTGGGCCAACAATCTCCCCCTTTTGATGATGACAAAACTCATGGAGTTATATATGCATGGATTAAAGATAAGCTTCAAGGAAGCTCCCCCTTAACTCATGCATAGGATAAACAATAAATATATGCAATGAATGTTAAACATGAAACATGCGTATGCATAAACAATAAATGGTTCTAGATATCAAATGGAATATTCAAAACAAAATAAGCTTTAGATACCAATTACAAAGCAAACTCTATATATCAATTAAACTTAATATTCTTGAGATTCTTGAGATTAAAACATAATATATGCATAAACATAAGCATGCATATAAAACTTCATAAATCTTTCTCCCCCTTTTTGTCAATCATCAACAAAGGGGTAATCAAAACTATAAATAAAACGAGGGGTAAAAATCTTTCTCCCCCTTTTTGTCAATCAAAACAATGCAAACAATGTTCTCCCCCTTTTTGTCTAAAACAAAAAAACAAAGTCAATAAGGGGTGACTACAAACATGATATCAATTAAAAAATATGTCAATGAAGCAACTTGATACCAATAAACAAGGATCAATATATGTTATATGCTATATACATTCATGAAGAGGAAGACGCTAAGTTAGCTTCCTACACATATGCATTACATGAAGAAGGGATGACAAGCCCCAATTCACATAACACATATTATGTAATGCATAAGAGGAGATGTGAAGCTCCCCCTACACACGTATATCATATAAAGAAGAGTTGTCAAGCTCCTCAATTTATAATATACTCAACATGAATCTATATGTAAGAGAGATGTTAAGCTCTCCTTGCATATAGGAAATACAAATCAAAACTTTGAATATTTTCCTTAAACAAAATTTTGAAAATACCAATTGTAATTAAACATAACAAATTACCAATTGTAAAACAACATAACAAATTTTGAATGTCTAAACACAAATTTTGATACCAATTGTAAGAATATATTTCATTTTGAAAATATATAAACAAATTTGATGTTGATATCATATGTTCAAAATAACAACTTTTAATCATAAAGAGTGGGAGTACAAATACCAATTGAAATACAAAATCAAATTTTCTCCCCCTTTATGAAATACAAACTAAAGTCATGCATAGTCTTGATAACAATTTAAAAGTAATCAATTTAAACAAAATTGAAACTCAAGCACTAGCATAAACACAAACATATATATGTATGAAAGATAGATACCAATAGAAATTGATATACTTGGAATTTAAAGCATACATACATACAAAACATATATGAGTATACAAGAAGATCAAAATGATACCAATTGAAAGAGTTCAATGATACCAATTGACATAACAATAAGTTCAAGTGTATACATCATATTATCTACCACCCAATCATAATTCAAGTTTTAAAGATTTTCAATTTAGGGCATACATGAACATGATCTCCCATCCTACCGCCCTTTGAAGGTAGGGGTTTTCAAAGATAGATTTGAAAATGTAGTTTTGTTTGAAAATCACTACCAAAATGAAGAACACCGCAACTAGTTAAATGGAAAAACTTGTTAACTAGCACGAAATCCTTCAAGCAAGGAATAAAACAAAATTGAAATTCACATGATAATCATCACTCTAACCAATAAAACATAACTCATGAGAAACAAAACATGAGCAATAGATATGAGTGTACAAATAATATGTGAAGATCATAATCATGAAAAATATTTCATTAAGCTCAATTATTCCTTAAAACATAATTCCATCAAAAACATGAAAAATCATATAAAACTCCTTATTTAATCTTCAAGGCATATGTATGTCTAATACAAGCTAAAATATACATACATATCCAAAACTCAACGAGTCCACTAAATGAATATTCATGAAGGCACGTGGCTCAAAAAGATGTATATGTATAAGATTAGTTTGAACTAGATGGACATATACATGAAGTTAAACATAAATACATGAAACATGAAAAACATGAAAAGTATGAAAATTTAGCTTTTCATTAAAACAATTTGATACCAATTCTTTTCAAGGTATATGTATGAATTGTCAAACATGAAGTATACATACATATCCCTAAACACAATTGAGTCCAAATATAGATTTGCATGAAAGGCAAATGACTCAAGGGGTATACATGTATATCTTAAAGTTTGGCAATACAAACATATACATGAAGTGAAAACTCATAAAACAAATCCAAAAATGGAATACAAGTTTGAAATGTATGAATCATCAAAACTAGACTATACTAACACATCTAATGGGTTCAAATAAGCAATCAAGCCCAAACATATATAGATTTATTGTGGCCCACTATATGTACAAGTATAATTCTTAGTCTTAATGAAAACTAACATCTAAACAAGTAATCTTAACAAGAAGCATCAAAACAAATATGAAAATCATCATGATGAACCTAAAACATGACTACTATGTAAATTCACATGTATTAGATTCATGATGTACATTATAGCTTAAACAAAAGTGAGAACACTAATTATGGGTTCATATAAGCATGTGTGTCTCAAATACTATACATGTATGTCAAGGATCTAATAAACATGGAATGAACATACTAATCCAATGACAATAAAAACATGCTATAAACTATGAACATGAAAAACATGTAAACAATAAATGGGAGTAAAGGATTGTTACCAAAAACGAAGAAGCAACTCTCCTTGTCTCCAAAACATGGTGGTCATCTCCACCAACCTTCCCTTGAAAGTGATGCATCCAATTTGATTTCCATGAAATCCGGAACGCATCCACTCCAAGGTGCTATCACTCTCACGTCATGTGAGAGCCCACACCTACATCAAAAACTTTAGGGGTGATCTTTGGTACCCATACTCTTTTGTTGGGTCCATGGGGGTTAGTACCTTCTCTAACCCAAACAAATTTCTTTGCTAAATTAGTAGTGTGTAATCTATCAAAACAAAATTTAGCAAGGTGGCCCTTACGTCCACAATGTGTACATGTGTACACATGAGCATACATATGGTGATGGGTGTGTCCGTGTGGAGCATGTGTATGCCGTGAAGGGTGTGCATGCATAAAGGATGGAACTTGTTTCTTTCGAACCAAGGTTTCCAACCGAGTGTGGTTCAAGGCACATTGGCTCATAGTGGAGCCCAAACAATCAACCTTCTTCTTAAGCAAACAAATATCATCATTAATCTTAGAAGAAGAAGTGTGGCATGCAATAGGTGAAGTGTGTGATACTACCCTAGCATGGCAAACATGTGCATCAATCTTATTTTGCAAAACAATGTTTTTCTTTAAACAAACATCTAGATCATTTGAAATAGAAATAATTTTATTTTTCAAATTAACATTCTCTTTTAAAACAAAATCAACTTTTAAGTTGGCGGTCTCACTAATTTCATTTCTTGCTCTGATACCAATTGAAATCACCTAGAGGGGGGGTGAATAGGTGATGGCTATATGAATTATGGCAATAATGCGGAATTTAAAAATTAACTTAACAATTAGCACAATACACAAATTTTTGCAAGTAATAGACAATATAAAGTGCAAGTAATAAAGAGATAGAGTTTAGAGAGATTTGATCAAACGCAAACACAAGGAGTTGTTTCCGAGGTTCGAGCCACGCTCTACGTCCCCGCCTTCACACTTGAAGGATTTCCACTATGAGGATCCCACTGGATCAACAATACAAGGACACACTTGTCCGTCTCTCGTGATGCCGCAACACCACCTTGAGCACACTAGCTCGCCTTGAGGCCGATGCCTCTACAACTTCACTCAAGTAAGAAAAGAGTGATCAACACTTGATCACTTTACAAAAGCTCACTAAGCACAACCCTAGAACCAAATATGTAGATGTAGATATATGGGATTGTGTAGTGCTAAGCTAGAGAGAAGTAGAGATGTAGGCTTCAAGATGGGTGATTGGAATTTTGGCTTTTGAGAGAAAATCTTGTCTAAAAGGAAGAGCTTGGAAATCTTTAGAAATCTCTTGAAAAATATTCTTGATGGCTCTAAAAATTGTTAGTCATATCAACTGAAGTGACCTCCTATTTATAGGGGTCAAAAACATCCTAAGAGATTCGTTGGAATCAAATCCCAAAAAGAAAAACAGTCAGAAAAAATAGCTGTTGGATCTGTCAGAACTTTTGACAGAGTCCGGTCGACCGGGTCGGTCGACCGCCAACGGTAAAAAATGTGACCGTTGGGGTTCATCGGTCGACCGGGTCGGTCGACCGAAAACTCCTGTGAAAGCAAGTGTACATCGGTCGACTGGGTCGGTCGACTGATATAGACGTGCACAGTATTGTGCACATCGGTCGACCGGGCCGGTCGACCGGTTACTGTGAGTTCTGAAAAACAGAACTTCCAGAACCAGAAATTTTTGGGTTTTTGGTTTTGGGTCTTGGGTTGGATTTTTGGAACTTGTAAAAACATAGAGTATGAGCATGTGTCATACTTCTATCATGTTAAAATAGTTTGATAAAAATCCTTTTGATAGAAACTTGTTTTTCCATAAAATGATTTTCCAAAACTATTGTTTTTCTAAAAATCTTATTTCCAAAATATGTTCTCTTTAGATCTAAGTTAGAAATGGAAATTGAAAATCTTTTTGAAGCCATGAACCTAACTAAGAGGTGTGTGTGTGATAATCCCATAGCTCTACTTCTAATATCTAGCTTTGACAAAATATCTAAAATAAAAATAAAAATACAAATCTTGTTTTCTTTGTTGTCTTGGTCTTGTCTTGATCTTCATATCATCATCTTGATCCCAAAGCATCCTAGTTGTGCATAGCTTGGGAATCTTCATTTTTGCGGCGAACTCCAAACTTGTGAGTCTTTTAGCGGAGCCGTCAAAAATAACCTGTTAAATAACCTGAAATATTCTGAAACACAAATGTTAAATACATAACTAAATATGTTTTGTTATCATCAAAATAACTGGGATAATGGCCTTTGGGCCAACAATCTCCCCCTTTTTGATGATGGCAAAACATATGTAGTTATCACAAAATATTTTGGGTAGAGACTTCAAATGAAGCTCCCCCTCAACACATGCACATATATAGGAAAACATATGTAAATGGTAAACACCATATTTCCATGCCAACAAATAATACCAAATACTTATGTCATAGAATAGATGAAGGAAATGAGTTCATACATGACATAAATAAGAGATACATAAAAACAAAAGATAACCATGTCCACAACACATACAAAAAAATACATGTCCAAAGCAAAATAAAAATAAATACTACATGTCCCAACAACAAATACTACATGTCCATCACAAAATATCCAAAACACAAATACTACAAAATATCTCTCTCAAAATAACTCTCCCCCTTTTTGACATCATTAAAAGGGGAGGTCACTCCTCAGCACCATCATCACCGTCATCGCCGTCTCCGTCATCATCACCACCTTCCTCTGAAGAAGCAACCTCCTCTGGATCCATGCCATCTACTCTGGTGCGCGGTGGTGGAACAGAAGAGCGAGCTCTGGGAGGAAATGGAGGACCGGTGGCTGGGAGTCGACAAGCAGTCGGAGTACGATCAGGAACGAGCATATCAAATTTTGAGAAAAGTGCCTGAAACTGAACGTCCACGAATCTCATGGAGTCAGCAAAATATGACATGTCGTTTCGGATCTCCGCCCGAAAAGCAGCTTCCTGAACTGAACGAGCATCCAACTCAGCACGAATAGCTGCGTCGCGCTGCTCGACCCAGGCCTGATGTGCCTCGATCTGAGAGCGGACCTCCGAAGAGACAAGAGCCAGTAACTCAGGAGGAAATGCAGGAGCTGCAGAAGAAGAAGATCCTGGTGCTGAAGATGAGCCAGGACCAGCAGGAGGAAGATGTGGTTGCACAGGAGCGTGTCTACGCAACTGAGCTTCCATCATCTTCAGGACAACTCCATTGATGTGGGTCAGGGGATTGGAAGGAGTTTCAGCGGAGAGATCAAAGTCAAGGGCCCTAAGAAGATGGGTGATAAGCATGCCGTAGGGCAAGCTTCTACCCGCAGTACGGATCTGATCAGAGCCCATATGAGACGCTATGACTCTAGGAAAGTTTACCTTAATGCCTCGAAGAAGGCAATAGATAATCAAAGGGACACAACCCCTAGCGTGGCTATACTCACCATGCTTGGGGACAATGTTGAAGAAAATAATCTTAGCAAGGACCTGAGCAGTGAGAGTGTACCTACTCACAACCTCATTCCTTACTAGACCGGGGTTGTCATCCCCGTGGATCAAGGTAGAGGCGGTGAGCGCAGACTCACCGTCCGGGAATTCAAAGTCATGCAAATCATGGGTGTATACATCTGCTCCACCAGTGGAGAGATGCAGAATCCTAGCAAATCGACCTATAGAAATGTCGATGTTCCTACCTAAAACCCTAGATGTGATCCGATTATCATCGAATTCAAAATTGGCATAAAAGTAAGGAACAAGAGAGGTGTAAACTTGCTCCTTGATGGTCAGGAATTCCACTAAATTGTTGTTTTGCAAGATTTGAGGGATATCTAGATGTTCAAAATCCTGAATAGCTACAAATCTCCCTGAGTTGATATTTCTAGTGGAGAGATGGGAGTATCTATCAGCAGCAAGATCATTAATGAAGGGGCGAATGGGTCTAAGAGCTTGGGAGGAAGGTTGTGCAACTTCCTTTCCCTTCTCAGATCTGGAACGTTTAGGCATGATGAATAAAAACTGGATTTTTAGGTGTAATCAAGTTTAAGGCACGATCTAGATGCTTAGAAACTTAGATTGATGACAATAGATAATAGATTCTAAGCAAGAAATGAAAATTAGAGTCAAAATCGGATTTTTACCTTAACTGAGAAAATCCAAAACCCTAGACTGAAAATCTTGAAATTCTCCGAATC